>JAJOOH010023120.1:0-15518 GCA_029582605.1 Solanum gracilifrons
TAACTCTTAAAAACTCAACTTTCCAAAAACTCAACTTTTCATCAATTTTCCTTCAAACCAACTTTGAAAATACAACAATTAGGACTCGGGGCAACTATTGGGAGGGGTAAAACGGTCATTTTATGAAAATTTCCAAAAATGACCTTTAGGGTCATTACATTAATTCTTATCGGGGAGTGTCAACAATTGTTCCTCATTTTACTTGGATTGATGCAAGAAATTCGAGGAAAATTAAATTGACTAATCTAATTTTGATCGACCACATCCTCATCTTTTAGAAAAGGGATTTGGTACGAACTTTAAGAATTATGGCCGAACCTTGGAAATGGGTTTCCTACATATCTCAGGCTGTATGAGAATTCAGGCCACTTGTTGTTCGATACCCTTGATTTGACGCACGACTTTGAAAGAATTCAAAAGCCATCCCGATACCAAATTATGAATGGACCAGAATGCTCGAGAATAAGATTTAAGAGCGAATGTTGGAATACAGCCGAGTTTCAACATTGATCCCACCTACATATCCTCCACCTTAGGGAATCAAACTATTTGTAGTTCGACTCAATTGGTTGAAAAAGAAATATATTATCCAAGATATCATTTGGTTCTTGAGGAGTGAAAAAAATAAATCGAGTATGAAAAGGAGGCTTGCAACCTCTTAGCCATGAATATGGCTTGCTTCATTCCCATAATTAAGAACTTACACGGATATAATTTCTAAAGATCTTGGCGGATTGTCACTTGGATTGAAAATCTACTTCCTATGAAGACCAAAAATTTCCGGATGAGAAACTGAAACCAGGAAACCTAAAGAAAAACCCACATGCCTTCTGATAGAGATGCGGTTTGATTGTGGTGGAAGTCACCCTCTGCTCGTGTCTTAAGAGTTTGGCACTCCTCTTTGGACTATGTCCCAGTTCGTTGCTATGAAAAGGTTTCACGTTATGCTGCATCCTTTTTATGTCGTCCGTACCTGTGGCTTGTTTTGAGAATTCATCCTCTCGGATGCTCTTGACAAAGACTGAGATAAAACTCATTAGCATAAAAAATGTAATTCAAATGGAGAGACAATGTCTTTTACCGCGTTGACACTTAATTGCTCTCCTTGAACATTTGACATCAATTCCATCGAGTTTTGACGTAAAGCAAATGAAGCTTGTGTCTCATATTTGCGATATAATCTTCAATGTACCCTTCTTTTGACGTCAAAGTAATAAAATAGGTTGATGTAATATGTTGATAGTTCTCTTGATGTCGTTGTTCAAAAGAAAAATAAAGCAATCGATGTTGATCTTCTTGTGATGGGTAAATCTTTCTCTTTTTCTTGCGATGCATGACTCTTTTCCGCAATGCATGACTTCTTTTCCGCTATGAATGAATTCTTCTCTTGCTATGCATGAATATCTTTCCCGCAATTAATGACTTATTTTCCGCGATTCATGAATCCTTCTCTTGCTATGCATGAACCTCTTTCCCGCGATGCATGACTTTTCTCTTGCTATGCGTGGTTTCTTCTTCTTGCTATGCATAAATCTCTTTCCCGCAATGTATGGCTTATTTGTCGTGATGCATGAATCCTTCTCTTGCTATGCATGAACCTCTTTCCCGTGATGCATGACTTTTCTCTTACTATGCGTGGTTTCTTCTTCTTGCTATGCATAAATCTCTTTCCCGCGATGTATGACCTATTTTTCGCGATGCATGAATCCTTCTCTTGCTATGCATGAACCTCTTTCCCGCAATGCATGACTTTTCTCTTGCTATGCGTGGTTTCTTCTTCTTGCTATGCATAAATCTCTTTCCCGCGATTTATGACTTCTTTTACGCGATACATGAATCCTTTTCTTGGTATGCATGATTCTTCTCTTGCTATGCATGAATCTTTCTCTTGCGATGCATGACTTCTTTCTCTTGCAATGCATGATCTCTTTCTTTTGCAATGCATGATCTCTTTCTCTTGCAATGCATGATTTCTTCTCTTCTGATGATGCCATCCCCAGTACCAACTGAAGATAATGGTTCACCGGACAACATAGGTGATCTTCTGGGTATCTTCTGGATGACGGTATCATCTCAATAAACAATAAAAATAAAAATGACTCTCAGAGTAATGATATCATCTCAATTGACAACATGATAAAAATGACCATCGGAGTAGTAGTATCATCTCAATTGACATCATTATAAGAATGACTCTCCGGGTAGTGGTATCATCTCATTTGACAATACAGTATAAATGACCTTCAGGGTAAGAAATATTATCATATCCGATAATATAATGCAGATAAACGTTTTCCAGATATCCTTAGTTGCTGAAAAAATAAAAATATTGCTCTCTTCGAGATTTTCATTTGTTCCATCTCTGAACACAGTTGTGTGTTCATTATGGACATTGCCTTTTTGGGGATCGAATGAAATAATGTTATTCATGTTCCCTAATCTTTTACATAAGAAACATAAAATATTTCCTATAGACTTGGATCCGCAGAAAAATTGTTAATTTAAAAAATGAACTGATATGTGTCGATCTCTTCGGTTGTCTGCTCCTTGGGTTGCTATCTCCGATTGATTTTTTCGATCTCCCGCTTCTTGATAGATAAGACAAAATATTTTTATGCAAAAATAATTGAAGCATGAAAGAAGGTTTTTAAGAAAAATAAATTTTCAAAATATAATACTTGGAAAAGGTCACTGCCAAGCGTCATGTCACGTCAAGCTTAGCGAACGTCTTTGAGGTTGATGCCTCGAGGTCTATCTGATTATTTGCTGGGAAGTATTCAAAGTTGTTTCAAACTTCCGATGAACCTTATTGAAGTTTTTGAGGTCCTCTTCAAAAAAAATTGTCCTAGCTAACTGCCTTGGCGTATCTTGAACTGTTGATGAACAAACCATGTAATTTTTGAGATCTTCTTAAAAATTATGTCCCAGTTACAATTCTCAATGTGACTTCAGTCTCGACTTGTTGGAGAGGTCTTCATCTTGGGAATTTTTGAGTTCCTCTCAAAAATTCTATCCTAGTTTTTATTGTAAAGAGAGGTAGAAATCTTATGGGAGATATGACCGAGCCATTGTAGCGCCTATGTATCCCGTTAAGGCAGGAATCAGGCCAAACATAGTTCCCCCTCTCGAGGACCAATAAAAATAGGAAATTTACAAAGAAACCGATCGAGGCCGACATAGGCCGCCTACGTATCTCATTCATGAGAATTTAGGTTGAATGTAGTTCAAGTACAAAGGAAATATTGAAAGGGATAAAGGGGTGACCGAGGCCGACATATGCCGCCTATGTATCTCATTTTTGTGAATTCAGGTCAGACGTAGTTCATTACAGAGGGATTAAATTCTAAACAAAGCGATTACAAGCAAATAAAACGATTACAAAGAAATGACAGAAATACAAACTGAAACTTCACACATAATATCTCTTGACAGCATCTGAGTTGATCGGTTTGGGCTATTTGATGCCATCTATTTCTGACAAGACCAAGACACCTCCACATAACACTTTGCGAACCATGTAGGGTCCTTGCCAATTTGGTGCAAATTTTCTTTTATATTCATCATGTTGAGGGGAAATACGTTTGAGAACCAACTGATCAATCTCAAACATTCTGGCTCTTACTTTCTTGTGGAAAGCACGAATCATTCTCTGTTGATACAGTTGTCCCTGATAAACATCAACCATTCTCTTCTCATCAATCAATGTTAACTGATCAATCGCTTGTGAACCCATTTAGCATCACTCAATTTAGCTTCTAGGATGATTCTCAATGAGGATATTTCAACTTCTGCAGGCATAACTGCTTCTGTTCCATATACTAGCAAATATGGAGTAGCTCCAACTGATGTTATGACAGCCGTTCGGTAACCCAACAAGCATACGGCAGCATCTCATGCCAACCTCTGCGATTATCAATCATTTTCCTCAAAATCTTTTTTATGTTCTTGTTGGCGGCTTCTACAGCTCCATTCATTTGGGGACGATAGGCCGTTGAGTTTCGGTGAGTAATCTTGAATTTTCACATACCTCTCTCATCAAATGACTATTGAGATTCGCTCAATTATCAGTAATGATGGACTCTGGTACTCCAAACCTACATATCAAATTGTTGCTATCAAAATCAGCTACAACCTTCTTGGTCACCGACCTATATGAAGCTGCTTCCACCCATTTGGTGAAGCAGTCAATGACAACCAAAATGAATCTGTGTTCGTTAGAGGCGGATGGCTCTATCGGACCAATGACATCCATGCCCCAAGCTACAAAAGGCCAAGGCAAACTCATAGCATTAAGTTCGTGAAGCAGCACTCGAATCAAATCACCATGCACTTGACATTTATGGCATTTCTGCGCAAACTTGCAACAATCATGCTCCATAGTCATCCAAAAAAAAACCAACTCGGAGGATCTTTCTCGCCAAAGTGAGCCCATTCATGTGAGTACCACAAACTCCGGCATGTATCTGTTCTAGAAGTTTTGCAGCTTCACTAGCATCAACACATATGAGAAGACCTAAATCTAAAGTCCTCCTATAAAGGATTTCCCCACTTGCAAAGAAATTGAGGACCATACGACGTATCGACTTCTTTTGGTTGAACGTTGCATTCTCAGGATAAGTCCGGTCTCTAAATACTTCTTGATGTGAAAATACCAAGGCAAACTATCTGGTTCCACTTCAACACGGGAACAATTGACAGGCTGATCTTGTACCTCTATATCCAAGGGATCAATATAACTTGTATCCGGAAGTTTATTCATTGAGGCAATGGTGGCAAAAGCATCGGCCAACTCATTCTATATCCTGGGAATTCATCTGAATTCGATCTTGCGAAATCTTTTGCATAACTTCTGTATATATTGCACATACGATGTGATCTTTGGGTTCTTCACGACCCATTCTCTTTGAACCTGATGAATCAACAAATCTGAATCTCCAATAACCAGCAACTCATGAACGTTCATGTCGATAGCCATCTTCAAACCAAGGATAAGATTCATATTCTGCCATGTTGTTTGTGCAATCGAATCAGAGTTTAGGATAGTGCTAACCGAATTCTGACACTAAGACTGCTCCGATACCTTTTCCTTAGTGGTTCGCCGCTCCGTCAAAGAATACTCTCCAACCAGGGTATGCTTCAGAAATATCTTAACCCACAAATGCTACTTCTTCATCAGGAAAATAAGTCTTGAGTGGTTCGTACTCTTCATCAACTGGATTTTCCGCAAGATAATCAGCCAAGACTTGTGCTTTTATCGCCTTTTGAGTCACATACACAATGTCAAACTCACTCAAGAGCATTTGCCATTTAGCCAACTTTTCGGTCGGAATCGCTTTTGGAAAATATACTTCAACGGGTCTATCCTGGAAATAAGGTATGTGGTATAAAAAGACAAATAATGTCTCAACTTCTGCGCAATCCAGGTCAAAGCACAATATGTCCTTTCCAAAAGAGTGTGACGAGCCTCATATGGAGTGAATTTCTTGCCCAAGTAATAAATGGCTCGCTCCTTCTTTCCAGTTTCGTCATGTTGACCAAGCATGCATCCAAATGCACTATCCGAGACAGACAGATACAACAATAGTGGACTTTCTTCCCGTGGAAGAACCAGTACCGGTGGATTGGACAATTAGTTCTTAATGGCATAAAAAACAGTTTGACATTCTCCGGTCCACTTGATCAAGGCATCTTTTTTCCACAACTTGAAGATTGGCTCACACACCACGGTGGACTGAGCTATAAATCAACTGATGTAGTTCAACATTCCCAGAAAACTCATCACCTCTTTCTTGGTCTTCGGAGAAGGAAATTCTTGGATCGCCTTGATCTTCGAAAGGTCAAGCTCAATGCCCTTCCTACTGACAATAAAGCCCAACAGCTTTCCAGCCGACACTCTAAAAGCACATTTAGCAGGATTTAACTTCAAATTGTATCGACGCAAGCGATTAAAGAACTTTCTCAAGTGAGTCAAGTAATCCGAACTCTCGCGAGATTTGATTATGACATCATCTACATATACCTCAATTTCTTTGTGAATCACATCATGAAAGATGGTTGTCATAGCCCTCATATATGTAGCACCGACATTCTTGAGACCAAACAACATCATCCGATAATGATTTACTCCCCAAGGCGTAATGAAGGCTGTGTTTTCTGTATCTTCTTCGTCCATCAGGATCTGATGATAACCCACATAACAATCCACAAATGACTGCATCTCGTGATTAGCACTATTATCAATGAGGATGTGAATGTTTGGGAATGTAAAACTATCTTTTGGGCTAGCTTTGTTGAGATCTCTGTAGTCAACACAAATTCTAATTTTTCCGTCTTTATTGGCAACCGAAACAACATTGGCTAACCAAGTTGGATATTGCATCACTTCCACTACTTGAGACTCGATCTGTTTTGGTAATCTCCTCTTTAATCATTAAACTCAACTCAGGCTTGAATTTCTGAGTCTTTTGTTATATTGGACTGAAATCTGGATTAATTGGCAACTTGTGGGATACCATATTCGTACTCATGAATGACCAACTCCTGGTCCTTCCAAACAAATTTTATCAGTTGGTGAAGGGTAGACGGCACAGCCCCGGCCATACAGATAAACGGTCTTCCCAGCAGCACGTTGTAACTAGTATTGATATCCAACACCTAAAACTCCACATTGAATTCTGCAGGACCCATCTGAATATCCAAGTTTACTGCCCCTATCGTGTTTCTCTGCACTCCATCGAAAGCTCTCACATTGACCTGGTTTTGTTGAACCTTTCCCAAGTCCAATTTCAGCTGCTTGAGAGTCGAAAGAGGGCAGATATTGAGACCGGACCCATTGTCGACCAAAGCACGATTTATAAATGTCCCGGCATTTGATGGTGATATGTAGAGCATTAATGTGCATCCTGCCTTCAAAGGGCAGCTCTTCATCATAAAAACTGATTCGGTGTCCTTGAATGACCTGGTTTATCATGGCTGCTAGATTGCCACTGTTCGAACCCACAGGCACATAAGTATCATCCAAAGCTCTCATCAGAGCCTACCTATGCATTTGCGAGCTCATCAATAAGGCCCATACAGAAATTTGAGTCGGCATCTTCTCCAAATTCCTCAGCCTCAGTTGGGCAAGAGTTTCTCTTGACACCAAGGCAATAGCCTTATCGAGTGTCAGAATCATAAACTCTTTATTCTCTCTAATGCTCAACGAGGCTACAGCCCTTTCCAGTTAATCAGGAGCAATCAGAACTATTGCCTTTGTCACGCACCAATCAACATCTGTCTCTATCATACTGGTAGTGACGCCTCCATGATTCGGCAAAGGATTACTATTGACATTGGGCGCGACCGTTTGAAGAGAGACCACGTTCTGGTCAATCAGGTCTTGGATCTTATGCTTCAGGTTGATACAGTCCTCGGTATCATGTCCAACACCGTTGGAGTGATATGCGCAATGACGGGCTGAGCCACGACAACATCGGTAAGGCCAATCTCTTCATTGTTATCACCACTGTTGACTTGCCCTTCCAGGAATCTGTAGGCCCTTTTGATTTGGTAAAATAGGGGTGTTCAGCCAGCTTATCAACACATATCAGTTTTAACTACCTATAGAAGAAAATAACTCAAAGAAAAATCTGTTAGTTTTGATCCAGGACAAATAATGCAAAATATTGCATGGAAGGCATATAAACACATAAGAGTTGCTTCGTTTGAGAACATGTTAAACCACGAATAATGAGGACTGATTTTTTTTTGAACAAGCAGGAATTTGCTCGTTTCATTTTGAGGCTAGTGGCCCAGAAAGGTTAGATTGCGTTGAGCTAAGGTCTTCTTGATGCATCTCTCGGCATCTGTTAATGTGAATTCAAAGTTTCCTTGTAAAATAAAAGGGGAGAAAATAATAATTTTTTTTAAATAGGGGCCAAGCCTTGAAAGGCTACCTACGTATCTCGCAAGGAGAATTCAAGCCCTACGTAGTTCGAATACAAGGGAAATTTTCATTTTCATTCATTCATTTCTGGTGGATTACAAGAAAAGTGAAAAAACAGACAATAAAGCTCCTAAAGATAATATGTGCCTCCATCTAAGCCATTCTTTTTCCAATTGTCGCATTAATTACGGGGGGTAAACTCAACTTGAATATTTCCCATCTTGACGAGGGATTCCACGTCATAGTGAAACCCGAGGCACCTTCCAATGTTGTGATCTATGGCGTCATGATAAGGGCAGGGTTTCCAAATTTTAATTCCAATGGGATTGATAGCTTCGTCATCCTTTCTGATAGAGGCCAAGATCCCTTTTCGAACCATCTGACTGTAGATATCTAACAACATTTTCTTGAAAGGCGTGAAATAGTGACAATAAAACAAAGTGTGCTTAGTGACCGGCATACTAGGCTCCGGTTGGTCACAGGTAAGAATGGTGTTCTCACCCCACATATACGGGATCTCCCCAATGTTGATCAGGTTGCAAATTGCTGCCTTAAGCTCCACACATTCTTTTATAGTATATCCTATTTGGTTTGGGTGGTAGGCACACGTCTTTTGAGAGCTTTCATACCCAAACCCAAAAGTGGTTCCTTCGAGAGGCTTCAACATGCGTGAAGCCCTAAGGTGTTCATAAATGAGAGCACACGGCACGACTCCTACCCCTACGTTATGTGTCCGCTCGTAAGCTGGGAGAGTGATCTTTTTGTCTCCTCCTTTCAGACGTCCCAGGAAGGGAGGCATATAGATGATTTCCTCATCGGTGTCTTCTTCAGTAGCTCCAGGGTGAGTGTCTTCGGGACCACTATTGGCTTCTTGATTGAAGAAAGAGCATTTTACACATATTTTCTGAAGCCTCATGGTTATATCTTTATTGAAGACATTATCTTCCTTCTGCATAGCAACCGTATCCTTGCTCATGATAGCATATCTTTCCATCTTAGTCGTTAACTCCGCGTCCAGTGTTGCACTTTTGTCTTGTGCAGCTACGGTGGCTAGTTCCACTTCTATTCTTCTTTCTCCCATTTCTTAAATCTCTTGTTTGAATCAGCGCAGTTTCATACTTAAATTCTCCTCAGTCGTCTCCACCTCGACATTCTTTCCTTTTTCCATCTTAGTAGCAATTTTATCTTTCCTGAGATGATAGAGTAATGTTTTAGGATTTGGTTGTAGGATTCTATTTTCTGGTTGAGAAACTCAAGACTCATGGAATTTGGTCGGACATTTTGGTAGTGACTTGTATTTGGCATTGAGGAGATTTTCAGAAAATTTTCGAAAAGGAGTGGGCTACAAATGTCCTCATTCAAAGCAACATATCACATCAATAGTTTAAAGCACACAAGCATATATCGTGCATCCTAAACAAGTAGGGGGGCCTTTTGTGCCACACCTATCGCTTTTGAAAGATGTATGTATCGAATTGAACCATTTTGTTAACCCAAAGAGAATTTTGTATATAAAATGATGTTCAAGAAGCGAAAATAAGGAGGGGAAGTAGGGAATAAACGAGAAACGTAAAAGGAGAGGCCCACACAGGGGTTAATTGAAAAGAGTACCAAAATACAAGAAATGCAAGCCCACGTAGGGGTAAATAACAACAAGTACATATGGAAAAACCCACGCAGGGGCGAAGTCTACTAGGTGATTCCTGACGTCCCCACTTTTGATCTGCTCTTCTTGTTCTGTGCCATGAGATGCTGAAGCCTATATTGAATCATTAGCAAGTATCTGTCGCTCCGACGACCTTTCTCTTCCTAGTCTTCAAAACACATTCCACTTTTTTTGTCTCCAATTCATAAGTTGAGCTCTCCCAAATCGCTTCTCAAGCTTTCTAATTCTTGAGTTACACTCTCGAGGGCGTATTTATCCTCCTCTTGCTTTTGAAGAAATTCATTGTGCATTTCCTGAGCTTCCCTTTTAACCTCTCTTAATTCTATCAAAGCTTTGGACTCTTTGTCTTCCACACTGCGGTAAATGTTCGGAACTAGGAAGGAGATACCTTGTATATTGCCTTTCAACCATGCTTTGTAGGTTTCACCGTACCTAGCATTAAATCGGTCCGCATCAATGGTGTCTTTATTCATTCGTACAACCTTTTTCATTCTCTTAGCATCTCTGAAGCCTCATGCACTCTGTCATCCCCAATATCGAACACATTGATACGGTAGTATGCGTTTGGGGGTGTAGTTTGTCTTCTTCCGAACTGCCTCAGGACCCGGATGGGTGCATACGGGTGGATACCTCAAATACCTGGTAGAAGAAGCACAAGTTGCCTGTCGCCCCGTACTATGGAATCTTTTGAGATGAAACGGTCGAACATCCACTGGATATCTTCTTCTCTTAACTCGGAGAAAATCTGAGCCCATCTTGCTCTATTCTTCCTATTTTCTAAATATGTCCAAAACAATACATCATTCAAACCCTTAAGAGCATTATTATCATCGAGGGTGTGTAGCTGTTGAGTCTCATGTCCCTTCGCTAAGTGGCTCATTATCCACCATTATAGGAAGAGATTACAACCTTGAAAGTAGCGATGTCCTTCCTTACATCTTCCCAAAGCACGATACATGTTGGACAGGATGACAGACGCGATGGGATAATACTTCACTTGCCCTTGGTTTAGATGCCCGTGGAAGAGAGTGTGTGCAAGCATTATTACCCAGGTGTTGATGCTGAGGCTAGGGCCTTGGGGAAAAACCATAGTACCTAATAGCGCGATAGTGAATGCCAAAGAACTGATCACATCCCATTCTCTGAAGATAACCCTGAACTCTTGGTTATAATTCGCATAAAAGCTTGCATGCCCGAATCTAACATAGAGATCCATAAAAGAAATGCTAGAGCTTTCAGCCCAGAAGGCGTAATCCTTTTTTAATCCGAGCCAATTTATAATATCCTCGAGAGTAGGCTTGTTAGGGATTAAGATTTTTTCCTGTTTTCTCACTCTTCTTTCAAGCCCTGTACCGACTGTGTCTATTCCGTCTCGAATTTCCTCAATTGTCAGGGTGATTTCCATGGTTTCAAATCGAAACACCATTTTCTCGTTGTCCCAATAACCCATGAGAACTTCAATCAACTCGGGCCACCCAACCATATTAATGAGTTTTGTTAAGGCCCTTACATATTTGTTGAGGTCCCTTTTGTGAAACGTATTGAGGTCGTTGTACCACATCTTGAGCAGAACTGGGGCTTCCACTACCATGTCGAATTTGGGAAATCGATCCATAACTACAAAATAAAGCATGGTTAAGATTCTCTCCCCCAAATAGGTAACAATCAGGTTTCCACACATACATTTCTTAAATGTCAAATAATATGATATGTCGTTAGGTCGTGGACCTTGGACATGATTTTTGGCGGTTTACTAATGAACTTAATACGCCTTAGGTATTAAGCCATCTTAGGCTAATGCTTAAATTTGGATTTGGTTTCGCTCTACTCTAGGTTGACTAGAATTGGTGTAGAAATGACGATTACCGAGTCGGACAAACAACGGGGTGAAGTCTAATAAACGACGTTGGATGACCACAAGCCAACTATTCGTTTATCACTTCCAAAGAATTCAACTTGTGTTTTTTCTGAAGGACAGTCGTGGTAAGACATGTAACCGCCTTTTTTCCTAATACAATCTATTTGCCGTTTGGCGGACTCAGATGCCATGAATGTCACAATTCAATACATGCAATAAATAAAACAAGTAGACAGTAAAAACACATAGCCAAATAAATTAATCTTAAGGTTAGAACCATTCAAAATCCCCAGCAGAGTCGTCATTCTGTTTTATTTAAAAATATTTATTTGACTGGTTTTAGAGTCGCCACTTAATTGTTAAGAAAAATCAAGAAAACTATTTTTTCAAAAGACTAAAACAGAAATCTAATGAAAATATTAAAAGGAGTTCGAGGTTCATATTATAATTTCAGAAAGGGTTTGAAAGCACCCGAAATGCCTGCTAATATGCGGTTATCCGACAATTAACTATTTGGCTAAATTTATTTGATTTAACTTGAATTGAGCAATTTTATAGTTAGGGCCATTTTAAGGGAGAAAAGGGAAAATATTAAGACACTATATTAGTTAAATACTTTGAAAAAATAAGTTTTAAGGTAAAGGGAAATGAGTTCTTAATTAGTGGATTTTTTTTTAGAAGATTGGTTCAGAATAGCTGTTTGTCGGAGAAATTAAATCGCAATAACCTTAAAATTAACAGCAAATAATGATAGGTAAACAAATATAAAATGATAAATTAAAGAGGGAAATTTGGGCCCAAGTCTAGTTTCATGTCTGCCTGGACCAATAGTTGGGCCTATTTTCGTTTTGGGCCTTTGACACAATTTTTGCCACCTTTATACCTGTCCTAGACTAAATTGAATGTTATTTATTTGGGCCTTAGGCCCATCTTCCACCCGTCCTAAATTCTAACAAGATAATAATAAGTAAAATGACAAAGAGCTTAGGCCCAAAATAACAAAATACAATATTTAAAGTATAAAAAGCGGGTCTTTGGCCCAATCTTTTCAATTCTCTAAACTGCTTCATATTCTTTCAACTCCGGGAACTGTTCGTTGATTTTATAGTTGGCTGATAAGAAGGAATTTTAGCCTTTATGGCTCTTTCCAAATGCAAGAAGAAAATAGGAGTTCGTAGTGAACTCGGACAAATTTCACATGCAAATGAAGAGAGCCGAAATTAGTATCCGATAATAATAATAATAATAATAATAATAATAATAATAATACTAATAAGATATTTCAAACTTTAGGTCTAAACAATAACATGATTCCTTGATTATTTAACAATAATGCATTCAAAGCACTAAATAATGCATTCAAACAATAACACGATCTCTTATATTGTTTTCATCGTTCAACACGACTTTGGCTAAAGATGTGATTGATTGATGAATTTTTGGACCAAATTTATTTTTTTATTTCACTAATTAATTTTCTTTGTCCAGATATTAATATTAATTTATTTATTTGCGGAATTATTTAAAATTTACAGGGAAAGAATCTGTTTCTTTCGAACAATAAGTCATCGGCCTTTGATATAAATTAAAGTTACCCCCCTTCCCAATAGTCACCATCGCACCTGTTGATGGCTATAAATTTACGAAAATTTCTTCTTACTAAAAGCGGAAAGAATTCTTATATTTCTTCTTCTTTTCTTTACACAAGTTTTTAAAATAAAAACAATAAGTGTTGTGTGATTTACTCCGTTTGTTGCTAAAATTTTGTAATATCGATAGCTGATATTGCAAAACAGTGTTGTTCTATTTTATCATGGGATAAATTAATTCAAACCCTTGACAAGTCTAAGAGGATTATTTTAAAAAAAAATAAAAATATTCGGTAGATTTACAACTTTATTTTTCTTTGATTATTTTCATTTCAATTTATCTATTTGATTGTAGAAATAACATTTTTTTTTCATGTAAAATTATGATAAATACGTGTTTAAAAACTAGAATTTATATATTTTACGAGGCAAAAAGAGTACTCCATAAAGAATAAAGATAGTGAAATTACATGGAAAAGTAAAATCAATTTTCTCTTTGATTGGTTAAGTATTTTTTTAAAAATAAACTATTATCACAAGTATTACGGAGTATACTTGAACATTTCCTAGAAATATAAAACAATTTCGTCGTCAACTAAAAATTGATAAATACACATGAATTATTTTAAAAATAAAAGTCATCCTAATTAATTTACAAACCCACACAAATCTGTTACCCCTCCAACACACAAACACCTATTAGTTTTCAGTAATTTAAATTAACACACACTCACACAAACACATATTCCATTTCAAGAAAAAAAAAGTAGTTTTTGATAATTTAGCTTGAACAATAAATACATAATTTCCTTAGCTCAACTACCTAAGTTAATTTCATGGATGGTCATTCAAGTTATGAAAATTACATATTAAATCTTTTTTCATTTTTATTTGGACAACAAAATCATTAAACTATAGTTTTTTTTACTCAAAAATAACCAAAAACCCACACTCACACATATACATAAGCTAATTACATAGAAATTCAACCAGAGTTACATGAGAACTTTGATGTCATTATAAACAAAGGCCTCAAAATCCTATAAATACCTCAACATATGATGAACTCCTCAAACCATCACAATTGTTAAAGCAACAAAGCAATAATACACTACACTTAATTCCTCATATTCATAATTAATTTTAAGAGATATGGAGAATAATAATGAAAAGGGCAAAGTAGGCACATCAAAAAATGACAATGTGTTTCCAAAGAAAGATAAGAAGTCAGTGACAACAATGGCTGTTGAAAAGATAGGCCAAACTATGTTGTCCCCTTTCAAGAATGATAAGAAAAAAATTAACCCATCTAATGGAACCTCCTCTTAGTCCCCTTACTATTTGGATTGTGTTTATATTATTGAATAAAGTTGTTTTGATTTTGTTGTATTTCTAGGGTTTGGCTTATATACATTGATAATACTATTGTAAAGAATATTGTTTACACGGTTTGACTGATTCTTTATGGTACTGTTGATGTATATAAGTTAAACTTATTAATAAACTATTGTGTTTGTATTTTGTTATTTTTGTGAGGGTGATATTTCCTTTGTTAATTATCCTTCAAGGAGGTTGTATGTTGTAATATTAGTCTCCGTTTTCGTTTATTATTTTTACTCTTTAAATCGTATTATTACGTTGGTAACTTATTTTTTTTAAAAAAAAACAACTAAAGTGGAGTACTCAAATTTTGGAGAATTTTAGTAGCTTAAGTTGATTTGCTATTTGAACTTTCACTAGGGATGACAACAGCGAGGATGTGGGGTCGGGTGATTTTAAGGTTGTGCGGGACAGGTTGAAATAATTTTTTTAAACTAATGTGGGGCAAGTTGCGGGTCTATGCGATTTTATGTGGGTTCAAACTTAATTTAAAACTAGGGAACTTGTCCGCGCCTCGCGCGGCCTTTAAAAACCTTATTAAACTTGTAAAAATAGTTTCTTTTAATATTTGACAAATCATGTAAAAGCTTAAAAAAATCGAGAAACTATGTAAACTATGCATTGCCTCAATAACTTCTTTTGAATTGGAGAAAGTAACATTTGTTCTTAAATATAATTTTCTTCTTAATATAGATTTATTTCTTTTATGATAAATAAATGATTAATCATTGAATTTTTTATTCAATTGTAAAACCTTCAACTTTATATATGATGTATAGACTTGTTCTCAAGAATCTTATCATATAAGAGTCCTCTAAAATTATTTTTGATAATGATAGTGATTGTAATACATAAACTGGAGATGTAAAGTTTGAGTCATCACAACTGACTCACGTTTTAAAGATATACTTACAAATCAGTATCACCACAATTTGCAAGTGATTATTGCTAATACTTTTCCAAGAAGAGAAAACAAATATCATAATTTATGTGATACACTTTTCTTTTTGTTCAGTTTCAAAGAATGTATCTTTCTATAATTGAAAACAATTTAATTTTCTAGAGTAATTCTTTTTTACCTTTAATGAAACTATAGCCACA
>JAJOOH010023121.1:0-21791 GCA_029582605.1 Solanum gracilifrons
GGACCATGACTCCATTCACGGACCATCCTGTTGCTCCATGGTCTGGGGCAGCAGGTTTCACTAAGGGCCCTTGACCTACTGGGGCAGCAGGTTTCACTAAGGGCCCTTGACCTACGGAGGCCATTCACGGGGCATGAATGGACTTACGGTGCGTGGATCCCTTCTGTAGGTCATAACATTTTGGCAACAAAACTCCTTTTGGGGCAGCTTTGGGGTTAGGCTAAGGGTCCTCCTCAAGGACCCGTAGTGTGGTCCTTGGGGAGTTGTACCTTGACGTTTGACCCCTAAACCCCTGAACCATGGCTCGGGACAACATCAAACCACCTCAAACCTCATGAGAAACTTACATACTCACTAGTTAGGTTGTAGCTTCACTTATTCGTTTTACGGGTCGTTACAATATCCACCACTGACAAACATTCATCCTCGAATGTCACTTAAAACACATTAAGGGGTTAATGACTCAAGATTAGCAGCCCACAATCATGACACATCAGTGTAAATGCATAAACATAGGAGGAAACATCAATTCCACATCAAGAAAGGCAAAGTGCAAAGAAGAAGGTAGGAACTACATCTACTAACTCATTATACACCAAAACTTCAACATTTCTCATTTCATTGGAGGAACTTCCTTCTCCAAATCACATCATGCTCATCACAACATCATTAAGCACATTTAAGCAATTTTTCTCATAACTACACATTATGCAACTTCTTCATAAAAACACATTTAGGCATGTTCAACATTTAACCGCCTGAAGAATAAAGATAGCTCAAACTCAATGCACATCAACATAAGGAACATATATCTTGAAAACTCATTTTTTGATATAAACAAGAATTCAAAAAGAACATGCATAACATGAGAGACCATTGAAACTCAAATTCACACACGTCTCCAAAACATGAAACAAGCCACAAGGAACTCTTTGTCTTAGTCTTGAATAGGCATATAAAGAAAGAGGTAAGGACATCGGAACTTTTAACAACCTTAATACTCAACATATTATTCCCCACTTAGGAGTAAACCCAACTAAGGTCAACATGAATATAACAAAGGAACCTCAATCAAGACATTCTCTACTTATAACAAACCATCAACATACCAGTACTTTTAAACTAGGAAGGTCCTCATTAAGCAACTCTTGCTCATCAACAACCTTACCAACACCACTTAAGATCTCATATCAGTCTACCACACCGGGTCTAAAACTCATTAAACTCACTACATATCTTAAGGTGAGAACGTCAATCAAGTCTAACTCATGAACATCAAGGACACTCAAAGACCATACCATCTAGGCACATTATCCCCCAGTTAGGAGAAAGCTTATACTAGCTCCTTCAAACATCACTTCTTTCCATTCTAAGGTCGAAACAAAACATCACAAAACCTTCGTACTCATCACACCTAGGCATTTCTAAAACACGACATTTCTTCAGCTCTTTCAACGTACCTCAAACTCATCATGACTAAGCAGGGTTCTACCAACAACACACATAACCATAAAGCAACCCATTCATACTAAAGTCAACATCACAATCTAACATCTCAGCTCTATCAAGTCACATAGCCATAGTTGGCATCACAACCAACATTTTCTCTCCCTCAACCCTTGTATCCGAAACCTTTCAAGTGGTCAAACTCTAAAGATCATGACATAAGGAATAAGGGAAAGACATTATAGAGTTAAACTCTACGGCACGACTTGAAGAATGAAGACGTGCAACTTTGTTAATACCCAATACCCTCATATTCATAATGTGGCGCGCTTCACATTATGAACAAAACTCTACTAGATGAGACAATCTAAGACCATTCTTAAACCTAGCTCTGATACCATGTTTGCCATGACCCAGGGCTACCCCTTAGATGCGACACGGTATAGTCGACCCCGAAGTGGTCTAATACAAGCCTCATAACATTCTTAACATAAGAACATAGGAAAAATAGAGAGGAATTAAAAACTTTCATTTACGATCGAAGAGACTTTCATTAAAAAGCAAGAGGAAAACTTTCTAGACTTTGTACACTATGTCTCAAACCATCTAATACTTTGAATACAACATTGGGACTAATCCCATCCAAAAAATTTAACATAAAATAAAGACATAAAAGGAACATAATAGGTTTTGTTCTTGAAACTGTGAGGACTCACCATGTCTTCATCTTCAATTACTTTAGAAACCTATCCTTCAAGCATAGAACATCAATATCTCCAAAACCTACACTTTGGGAAAAATGGAGAAGAAATATGGGTTAGCACATTAGATGTACTAATTATGGAAGCCATGCAAAAACCATGCTTAAAACATACATTTATTTGAAAGTCATGCTTTAATGCCATTTTGGTAAAACTTCATGAACATTGATAATAGAGGCACAATATAAGTCACAACCACCATTCAATTCATATTTTCACAATTGAACATAATCAACATACAAGTCATTTAACCACATTAGAAACATAATCAACACATAACCCATAACCTTCGCATTAAACCTTCACCTCAAGTAACTCTCATGCTATACCTTGTGCAATGTATTGATAGCGTCCCATACAACCATCCACACCGAAGTACCACATTAAAGACATCAAAAGTAAACTCACCATTCAACCTTTCCATCTTCATGCAATAGTAATACATAAGAGACATAAACATTATATAAGCCATATCAACATATAAGGAGCATCCCCTAAGACAACCCTAAGTCCTACTTGTGTAATGTGTAAGTATCATCCCATACTACTACTCACACTAAGTACTCCTTTGAGGTCACCATAGACAAGGCACATTCGTATTCATTAAGTCATGAGAAGGATGTAACTCATGTTACCATCCAAGTATAGCATTCAACTTCACATTAATCATATAAGTCAACATTTTTCATTAACTTCATTACATTAAGAACACCTTCATCCTTTTTGACATTATTTCAACATTCTTCATTAGCATCATCATGAGAGCACATTCATTACAATTAACCTTATAAAGGAACACACCACAACATCTCTCAAAGCCTACTTGTGCAATGCATAGATGGGATCCCATACCACCACCCACACTAAGTAGTGCATTCTTAAGAAGCCATAGTTCAAACCATCTAATACTTTGAATATAACATTGGGACTTAGCCCATACAAAAGCTTTAACATAAACGAAAGACATAAAAAGAACATAATGGGTTTTTTCCTTGAAACTATTAGGACTCCCATGTCTTCATCTTCAAGCACTTTAGAAACCTATTCTTCAATCATGGAACATCAATATCTCCAAACCCTACACATTGGTAAAAATGGAGAAGAAATATGGGTTAGCACATTAGATGTAATAAGTATGGATATTGTGCAAAACCATTCTTAAAACAGACATTTATTTGAAAGTCATGCTTTTATGCCACTTTGGTAAAACTTCATGAACATTGATAAAAGAGGCATACTATAAGTCACAACCAACATTCAAGTCATATTTTAACATTTGAACATAATAAAAAACAAGTTATTTAACCACATTAGAAAGATAATCAACACATCACCCATTACCTTCACATTAACCCTTCACCTCAAGTAACCCTCGTGCTATACCTTGTGCAATGTATGGATAGCCTCCAATACCACCATCCACACCAAAGTACCACATTAAAGTCACCAAAACTAAACTCACCATTCAACCTTTACATCTTCATGCAATAGTCATGCATAAGAGACATAAACATTACATAAGCCATATCAACACATACCATCCCCTAAGACAACCCTAAGTCATACTTGTATAATGTGTAAGTAGCATCCCATACTACTACTAACACCAAGTACTCCTTTGAGGTCACCATAGAAAAGGCACATTCATATTCATTAAGTCATGACAAGGAAGTAACTCATACCACCATCCAAGTATAGCGTGCATCTTCACATTACTCATATAAGTCAACATTTTTCATTAACTTCATTAAATTAAGAGCACGTTCATCCATTTTGACATTAGATCAACATTCTTGATTAACATCATCATAAGAGCACATTCATTACACTTAACATTATAAAGGAACACACCACAACCTCTCTCAAAGCCTACTTGTGCTATGTATATATGGGATCCCATACCACCACCCACACTAAGTAGTGCATTCTTAAGAAGCCATAGTTCATTAAAATTCTTTTTGGGGATAAGCCTTAACTGAGATAGATCATGTGAGGTATTCATGGAATCCCGGTGACACCCTACCAGATAAAGGATTCCTACTTGCCTAAAGTAGGACCATTTTTCTGTAGCTTTAGTGGATCCACTAGCCAGATCTATGTTGGCAAATTTTTAAGGGATAGGGAGATTGCTACTAGATAGCCCGCCTCAACTCACGGATTAATATGCATCTCAAGATATTAATACTAAGTACCCCGCCTCAACTCACGTATGAGCACCCATCTCAAACCATATCCCCTCGGTGCTTATCATTATTCCCCACGGAGTACATTATATTCATTACATTAGTTTATTATGGGTTACGGGATTGCTACTAGATACCCCGCCACAACTCAAAGATGAGAATCCATCCCAACCCAACCTTCATTCATTCATTGGAAAGCTCATAGATTCAAAGATGAGAATATCCTTTCACCTAAGAATCCCCTTATTGTGAGAAAGTTCTTTCACAACAAGTCATTATCATTCATTAGAGTACAATTGAGAATAACCTTTCAATTAAACCATCATCATTATTATTATCATAATAATAACTTCATTCATTATTGATTCATGAGTGTGTGTGTATGTGAGAATAACATTTCACATATAGTCTCATCATTATTAGGTGTAAATTGAGAAATAACATGCAATCATAACGCACTTTCATTCTAAACATGATCATTATACATTCATGGAAATCACATACACATACTTTACATCATGATCACACATAGATCGTTCATATATAGAGGTACAGGGAAGTTATCCATCAATTCAATACCACAATATACATAGTAAGTAAACACCTCCACCTTTCAAGTTGATCAATTGGTCAATCATAATTCTGCTTCAACATGAAATTAGGTAATAACTTGCCCTTTCAAGGCCATGATCAAAAGTCACCCACACACCAACAATTTACTACAATTAAGTCATGTATAATGATACAATTCAACAATCTAAATTAATTTAGGCATATGCACTCAACATTCATTCATGATTAACAAAACCAATTCATAAAGCACAATTTATGAATTGAAAAAATCATGGGTTCATAGAGTATTTTCATCATAAATCATTAATTAAACATTAGTTCAATCATAATTTGGCATTAAAAACCATTTGGAAACGTTTGATGAAAGAACCCATGAGATTGAGTGAAACACTAGATTTTTCATAATTGGTTCTTTGAATGAAAAGTTATAGAAGGATCAAGACTGCCATACCCTGATATTGAATCCCACAATATTCCCTTGAAAATCCTTTGAAAACATTGAAGAATTGGATCTTGGAAACTTGGAGTTTTCACCTCTAATGGAGGTTTCTAGAGAGAGATCTTTTGGAGGGGAAGGGAGGTTTGAATTTGAGGTTTTGAAATAATGGAATGTAAAATAGAGTTTAACACTTTTAATACTCTTGAAATACCTAAATAAACCTAAAATAACTGTCCCACAATTTATTAGGACTTGGGGTGAATTTACTAATTCACCCTCACAATGGCCGAACTACTAGACAACAAATAGTTGTGACTCACGCTCTAGACCTGCAGACCGTGAGTCCATTCACAAGCCGTCATGTTGGTCCGTGGTCTGGGGCAGCAGCTTGCACTAAGGGCCCTTGACCTATGGAGGTCATCTACGGCGCGTGGATGTACCTACGGGAGTAGACCCCTTCTGTAGGTCACCACATTTTGGCAACAAAACTCATTTTGGGGCAGCCTTGGGGTTAGGCTAAGGGTCCTCCTCAAGGACTAGTATGGTGGTCCTTGGGGAGTTGTACCTTGACATTTGACCCCTAAACCGCGCAACCATTGCTCGGGAAAACATCAAACCACCTCAAACCTTATGACGAAATCACAAACTCACTAGTTAGGGTCTAGTTTCACTTATTCATTTTACGGATCATTACAATATCCCCCACATAGAAACATTCATCCTTGAATAACACTTAAAACACATTATGGGATTAACGACTCAAGACTAGCAGCCCACAATTATGACACATTAATATAAATGCATCAACATAGGAGGAAATATCAATTCCACATCAAAAAAGGCTCAATGGAAAGAAGAAGGTAGGAACTACATCTACAAATTAATTATGCACCAAAACTTCAACATTTCTCAATACATTGGAGGAACCTCCTTCTCCAAATCACAGCATGCCCATCACAACATCATTAAGCACATTTAAGCAATTTTTCTCGTAACAGCACATTATGCAACTTCTTCATATAAACACATTTAGGCATGTTCAACATTTAACCTCATGAAGCATATAGACAACTCAAACTAAATGCACATCATAATAAGAACATAAATCATGAAAACTCATTATCTGATATAAACAAGAATTCAAAAAGAACATGCATAACAGAAGAAACCATGGAAACTCAAATTCACACACGACTACAAAACATGAAACAAGCTATAAGGAACTCTTTGTCTTAGGCTTGAATAGGAATATAAAGAAAGAGGCAAGGATATCGGAACTCTCAACAACCTTACTACTCAACATACAATCCCCCACTTAGGAGTAAACGCAACTAAGGTCAACAGGAACATAAAAGAGGAACCTCAATCAAGATATTCTCCACTTATAAGAAACCATCAACATACTGTTACTTTTAAACTATGAAGGTCCTCATTAAGCAACTCTTGCTCATCAACAACCTTACTAACCCCACTCAAGATCTCGTATGAGTCTACCACACTGGGTCTACAACTTCTCAAACTCACTACATCTCTTAAGGTGACAACATAAATCAAGTAAAATTCATGAACATCAAGGACACTCAAAGACCTTACTACCTAGGCACATTATCCCCCACTTAGGAGAAAGCTTATACTAGCTCCTTCAAACTTCACTTCTTTCCATTCTAAGGTCGGAACAAAACATCACTAAACCTTCATACTCATCACACCTAGGCATTTCTAAAACACCATATTTCATCAACACTTTCAACGTACCTCAAACTCATTATGACTAAGCCGGGTTCTACCAACAACAGACATAACCATAAAGCAACCCATTCATACTAAAGCCAACATCACAATCTAACATCTCAACTCTATTAAGTCACATAGCCATAGTTGGCATCACAACCAACCTTTTATCTCCCTCAACCCTTGTATCCTAAACCTTTCAAGTGGTCATACTCTAAAGACCATCACATAAGGAATAAAGGAAATATATTTTAAAGTTAAACTCTATGGCATGACTTGAAGAATGAAGAAGTGAAACTTTTTAAACACCCAATAGCCTCATATTAATAATGTGACGTGCTTCATATTAAGCATAAGACTTTACTAGATATGGTTTGAGACAACCTAAGACCATTCCAAAACCTGGCTCTGATACCATGTTTGTCATGACCCAAGGCTACCCCTAGATGCGACACGGAATACTCGACCCCAAAGGAGTCTAATAGAAGCCTCATAGCATTCTTGACATAAGAACATAGGAAAAATAGAGAGGAATTAAAAACTTTTATTTACAATCAAAGAGACTTTCATTAAAGAGAAAGCGGAAGACTTTCTAGACTTTGTACACTATGCCGCAAACCATCTAATACTTTGAATACAATATTGGCACTTAGCCCATACAAAAGCTTTAACATAAACTAAAGACATAAAAGGAACATGGTGGGTTTTCTCCTCGAAACTATGAGGACTCACCATGTCTTCATCTTCAATCACTTTAGAAACCTATCCTTCAAGCATAGAACATCAACATCTCCAAACCTTACACTTTGGTAAAAATGGAGAAGAAATATGGGTTAGCACATAAGATGTACTAAGTAAGGAAGCCATGTAAAAACCATGCTTAAAACAGACATTTATTTGAAAGTCATGCTTTTATACCATTTTGGGAAAACTTAAAGAACATTGATAAAAGAGAAATAATATAAGTCACAACCAACATTCACGTCATATTTTCAAATTTGAACATAATCAACATACAAGTCATTTAACCATATTAGAAACATAATCAACACATAACCCATTACCTTCACATTAAGCCTTCAGCTCAAGTAATCCTCATGTTATACATTGTGCAATGTATGGATAGCATCCCATTCCATCATCCACACAAAAGTACCATATTAAAGTCAACAAAAATGAACTTACCATTCAACCTTTCCATCTTGATGCAATAGTCATACATAAGAGACATAAACATTACCTAAGCCATATCATCACATAAGGACCACCCTCTAAGGCAACCCTAAGTCATACTTGTGCCATGTGCAAGTAGCATCCCATATTACTACTCACACCAAAAACTCCTTTGAGATCACCATAGACAAGGCACATTCATATTCATTAAGTCATGACAAGGAAGTAACTCATAATACCATCCAAGAATACCATGCACCTTCACATTAATCATATAAGTCAACATTTTTCATTAACTTCATTACATTAAGAGTACCTTAATCTATTTTTCCATTAGTTAAACATTCTTCATTAACATCATCATAAGAGAACATTCATTACACTTAACATTATAAAGGAACATACCACAACCTCTTTCAAAGCCTACTTGTGCAATGAATACATGGTGTCCCGCACCACCACCCACACTAAGTAGTGCGTTCTTAAGAATCCGTACTTCATTAACATTCTTTGTGGGGGTAAGCCTTAATCGACAAGCAATTCATGGAATCACGGTGTCACTCTCACTGGATAAGGGATTCCTACTGTCCTAATGTAGGACCATTGTTCTTTAGCTTTAGTGGATCACTAGCTAGACCTATGTGGGAATATAGTTTAAGGGATAAGGAGATTGCTACTAGATACCTTGCCTCAACTCACAGATGAGCACTAATCTCAAGAGATTTCTACTATGTACCCCGCCTCAACTCACTGATGAGCACCCATCTCAAACCATATCCTCTCGGTACTTAGCAATATTCCTCACGGAATACATTACATTCAATACATTAGTTCATTAACAGATAAGGGATTGCTACTAGATACCACGCCTCAACTCCAGGATGAGCATCCATCCCAACCCAACATTCATTCATTCATTAGAAAGCTCATAGATTCAAAGATGAGAATAGCCTTACACCTAAGAGTCCCCTTATTGTGAGAAAGTTCTTCTACAACAAGTCATTATCATTCATTAGAGTACAATTGAGAATAGCCTTTTAATTAACCTATCATCATTATTATTATCATAGAAACTTCATTCATTATTCATTCATGAGTGTGTGTGTATGTGAGAATAAATTTTCACATATAGCCTCATCATTCATAGGTGTTAATTGAGAAATAACATTCAATCATAACACACTTTCATTCTAACCATGATCATTATACATTCATTGAAAACACACACACATACTTTACATCATGATCATACATAGATCCTTCATATATAGAGGTACAAGGAAGATATCCATAAATTAAATACCACAGTATACATAGTAAGTAAACACCTCCACATTTCAAGTGGATCAATAGTTCAATCACAATTCTACTTCAACATGAAATTAGGTCGTAACTTTCCCTTTCAAGGACATGATCAAATGTCACCCACACATCAATAATTTACTTCAATTAAGGCATGTATAATGATAAAATTCAACAATCTAAATCAATTGAGGCATAATCTCACAACATTCATTCATGATCAACAAACCCACTACATAAAGGACAATTTAGGAATTGAGAGAAATCATAGGTTCATAGAGTATTTTCATCATAAATCATCAATTAAACAATAATTTAATCATATTTTGTCATTAGAAACTGTTTGATGAAAGAACCCATGAGATTGAGTGAAGCCCTAGATTTTTCATACTTTGAAATCACCTTTGAATTGGCTCCTTGAATGAAAAGTTAGATAAGGGTCAAGACAACCATACCGTGATATTGAATCGCACGAAATTCCCTTGAAAACCTTGAAGAATTTGACCTTGCAAACTTGGAGTCTTCACCTCTAATGGAGGTTTCTAGTGAGAGATCTTTTGGAGGGGAAGGGAGGTTTGAATTTGGGGTTTTGAAATAATGGAATGTAAAATAGAGTTTAACACTTTTAATACTCTTAAAATACCTAAATAAACCGAAAATAACCATCCCACAACTTATTAGGACTTGGAGTGAATTTACCAATTCACCCCCACAATGGCCGAACTACTAGACAACAAACAAATGTGACTCACGCCCTAGATATATGGACCGTGAGTCCATTCACGGACCGTTCTATTGGTCCGTGGTCTGGGGTTGTAGCTTGCACTAAGGGCCCTTGACCTACGGATGCCATCCACTGGGCGTGGATGGACCTACGGGGCGTGGACCCCTTCTGTAGGTCACCATATTTTGGCAACAAAACTTATTTTGGGGCATCCTTGGGGTTAAGCTAAGGGTCCTTCTCAAGGACCCCTAGGGTGGTCCTTGGCGAGTCGTACCTTGATGTTTGACCCCTAATCCCCTCAACCATGGCTCGGGAAAGCATCAAACCACCTCAAACCTCATGACAAACTCACACACTCACTAGTTAGTCTCTTGTTTCACTTATTTGTTTTGTAGGTCGTTACAAAACTTTTGTTGGTCCTCAAGTAAAACTGAAGTTCAGTAGTGAAAAAGGGATGTCTCAAGTAGTGCTACGCAAGACTCAATCATGAATGTACATAACAAAATCAAGTTACTCATGCAAGGATCAATTGTGTACTCAAAGACTCAAGTTGTGACACACCATTATCAAATATTCTCAAGCTCACAATACTTGCTTCAAATGCAAGTTGAAGCTCAATAAAAGTGTTCAAATGCCCTCACATAAAGAATGATTCCATTTTCACACGATGGTTTAATCATTTAAAGTTCCAGAATCAAATGCAACGCTCACACTCACAAAGATAAACACAATGCATGCTTTTACCCATAGGTTTGCCCGTATTTTCCAATCAACCTTTGTTTCAGCTCACTCAAGATCAAAAAGGTTTTTTCAAAGCTTGTAATGGGGTTGAGTGTAAAAGTATGGTCATTTAGGCTCAGTGACATTTATCCTAATGAAATGTGGTGCGAACTACATTTCCTTCTCTTTTCTTCATCAAGTTCATTCGTGCTAACAAGTAATCCCATTATTTATTTTCCATGGGCTGTTGGAAACCCCATTTCTTTTGCATTTTTATACTTCATTCCACAACTTTTTCTTTTTCTTTTTCATTCTTTTCTTCTTTTTCATCTCTTTCTTTATTTTTTTTAGAGGGGTTCCATTTTTCTCAATACATGGATAGAAGGAAATTTTCTTGCACTCCTTGATATACCTTGTCTTTTCACCACACCCGAACTTAGGCTTTTGGCTTAATTTAGCTATTCAAACAAACCACAAATCATGAGGATTATGGGTAATGGGTCAAGAAAGGTTATGTTTTCATCAAGTTTCTTCCAAGAAAAGGTAAGGCTCAAGGGGTGCAAAAGAGGTTCGCACACTGACAAGGTAGGCCACAAAAAGAGGTATAATGTCAAATTGGCTCATACTCTTCAAAGTTGCCTAAGATCATATGAAGAAATAGCCTCACTTAGTCGACCGGACCAACGGGGCAAATTCTAGGTGTCATCATGCACGGTTCACGGTAAGCTCATCACATAAGGCATTAACACCAAAGTCATACAAGACTCCACACTTTCGCTAGTGTGCAATGTTCATCACAACAGAATCAATTTTGATAATTGGCTGATCACAACGAGATGCAAAAAGTTCACATATTGTCTATGCAACTTCATTTTGTGTCATCGTAGCCGCACATTCATGTTCGTTCGATTATGAGCACTATTTAAGTCATCGGTATTGATCAAAACTGAGATTCAAATTTGCAAAGGAACAACCACATTCCAACATACATGCAAGAGGTGGCGAAAAATTTCAGAAGGGTCAAAAATTATTTACAATTAAAGCATAAGGAGTCACATGCTCAAACATCCACATAAATCAGTGTATAACATAACATTATAGCTCACAACCCAAATACATAATCAAAACATCAACACAAAAGGTGGGCCTCACCCCAACACAAATAAAAGTCATTTGTCCTCAAATGCAAACAAAAATATCCAGAAATTAGAAAGTATGACAGAGAAGGGGGTAAAGAGGGGTCTCTGTCTACACAGTTGCTTCATCTGTCTGGGCATTAGTGCCCGGTGTTTCCTCAGAAGGAACAATAGCACCAGACTCATCAGGAGTTTCTGTAGCTGTACTTTCCATAAATTTCAACATAGCTACATAGATTCCCCGAGCCCATGAAGGTATAGAAGGGTCTCATTGATTAGTCTTCATGTTGAAACTAGGCTTCTTGCCTTTGCCTTTGTTTCCAGCTGAATCTTCTTGCTTTACCTTCTTGGGAGGATTCGATCTCCCTTCATTTAGCTTGAAATTTTGTGCTCTTATCAGTCGGGGTGGCATGACTTTCCCAGCAAATGTTCAGCAAGTCACCGAGTGCTTTCTGCTACCTCTGGCTTCTCGCCGAATGTTACAGAGCCAATCGACACATAAAACATGAAATTAAAGGCAAGATGAGGACATTAGGTGAACCGTCGAGTGGTTCTATGAGCTCAACCCAGCTCGCCAAAAGATCCAACGTGCCTATTTTTCAACCCATCTTCTCGAATTCAACCTCGCAACCCCAAACCAAAATATCAAACTAAGCACTAGTCACACTAAAGCAAGACCCATAACACCAATTCCCTCGGGGTAATCAGAATTCTCCCGGTCTTGCCTACTTTGGTCAATTGACGACCTTTGTCCATAGGAACGAAGTCACCTGCTCTATCATTAGACAAATTATGTCGTTTGGCACAAATATGGGCTACTCAAACTTCACCCAACTAAGCTCAACGACATGCAAGCATAATCCCACGAAATTTAATGTGAGAGGAGAAACCTAATACTCACGGGTGTACCAACCCCGATTGATTTTCGTCATGCCATCCAAGAGTTGGGTTACTATCATAAAACGTTGCTGCATCAAACCCCCAGGAAAAAGTTAGTCAGCAACACCATTGTTTATTGAGTCAAGGCTTCGGTAAAAATACTGCAGCAAAACGCTGTCGGGCAAACCATGAGTTGGGAATTGTAGCACCAACTTCTTGAATCGCAGTCAAGTCTCATAGATTGGCTCACCCTCTACACGTTTAAAACTCATAATGTTGTCCCGAAGAGTCATCATCTTCGAAGGAGGGAAAAATCACACTTGAAATGCGGTAACAAACTCCTCCCATGAAGTGATTGATTAATGTGGCAATTCAGCCAGCCACTTGCAAGCTTCTCCCATCAGAGAGAACAGGAACAACCTTAACCGAACCGATTCTTGGGGGATATTCTTGAAAGAGAAGGGTGGAACACTTGGCTGCAACATAGTACTTGTGATGTGGAACCAACAAAATTTCTAATCTGCTCATGGGGATCCTCATGAGCTAAGCCACCTAACAACCCCTTCAATTATAAGAGCTGCAACATTGTACTTGTGATGTGGAGCACCGCATTCCCTTCGGCCAGAGGCAAACGAATGACACCAATACCACCCATGAGATGGGGATCATTAGAATTGGGTTCATGGACATCTTTAAGAGTACTGATGTCGTCTTGGTTGCACACTTGGCTGCCATTGCTACAATTTACGCTCATACTTCCTGTTTTCAACACAAACAAGCAAAGCAAAACTAAAAATCAGGTAAGTATCACTATAACTAACAAGAGAAAAATATTCTACCTCATAGGGCATCAGTGCCCAGAGTCACCTCAGAAGTACTGGCTCTACTAGATCCACCCATGGTGGTGTCTCTCAAACACATCTGGCGCGCAGTCTCGAACATCACATCCTCAAGGTCAGCCAGATCATCATAAACCTCAGCATCTCGCAAATCTATTTTCTCTTCTTCAGTCTCCGCCTTCGACTCATTAGCTGCAATATCATCCCGATGTATATCTCCAGTGGTAACCGGAGGAATCTCAGAAGTCATCGGGGAATCCACATAATATGCTACCTCTAATAATGAGGTGAAGTCAGTGGACTTCAAGTAGACCACGTCCTTCCTCAGATCCTCAACCTAAACTTCTAAAGTCGTAACCTCAGAAGACTATCCTTGTCTGCTTTCACAAGCCTCAACTCTCACAGTGAGAGTGCCAATGGATGTTCGGAGGGGGGTCAAGGAAGCAAGAAGGGCACTTTCAATCATCCACGGAACAGTAGCCTCCAGACGGGTATCCTTGACATCCACTGAATGGGACAAATGCCCCATCTTTAGGATCATAGCCTGAGTAATCCTGGCAGGCTCGGAAGAGGTAGAAGTACCCGAATCCTGAGAGAAAGAAGTTTGAGCAAATGTACCTGAAGGCCCAGAGGCCTGAGTAGGCAAGGATGCCTCGCAGGTATAGAGTCAATGTCCACCTCTGAAGATAAATCTGCCACGGCTGCTCTCTTCTTTTCGGCCTTCTCCCGTGTGTACTCGGCTTCTAAACACCGAATGTTTGTGGAAGATAAAGGACTGACCTCAATATCTCTCATTGTGTCTCAAAGAATTCTAGCGCGCTAGCACAACTTTGTAATCAGCACAGGGAATGGTAGGGAGGTCTGACTCTACTTGGTTCTCATGGACATCTCTTTATATATAAGGAGTCCCAGATTAATGCTCTTCCTGGATATGATCGACTCAAGGCAGGCCGTCTTAGGATGGACTCGTTCTGGGATGGCATGATGGTGCTGCTGATAAAGCCAAACCAGAATCGAGCAGCAATATTCATGTCCTTCTTCTATGTGGGGACTCCTTCCTTGATCCACCTCGAGCTTGTATCGGAAATCAAGGGTGCCAGCCAACTCTTTACCTCATTCAGGGACTAAGTAGTAGGAAACCCCTCATATGCAACTGTAGAATGTCGAGCCCTACCTAGTACAATATTAATGTACTTGTTGCTGCACCCGACTTCCTTTCCTCTGACCATGACATACTTCACTAGTCTGAATGCACTGTCCTTCTTCTTGATCTTCGATACAAATTCATCATATGCTAAGTAGAACTCCTGGACCCATGAACGAATATAGGGGCCTCAGAACCTAGTGAACTGCTCGAAATGATGATACTGGAGCATGTCCTTTACACTGGAGTATCTACCCTTTTGGCCCTCCGTGGATAGTAGCGTCTTCTTGAGGATAGTCTGCAACCCATCAGCTTTTAACCTATTAAGTAGCATGGGAGAAGGAACCACTGGTGGCATTGGAGACACAAGAGGTGCCACAGCTGGCACTGTATCTGCTAGGGAGGATGCTGCAGGAACTCTAGCTAAGTCAGGGAGAGATCTATCACTGATCTCTACTTTCCGAAACTGTAGTGGATGGTCATCATCCGGCTCGGAGATAACAGCTGGGGAGTCAGCAAACACTATTTCCTTGTTGGAATTGTGCTCCGGAACCTTATAGGCGGGCCTCTTTCCTTTGTCCTTTTTAGGAGGATTTGTTCCCCCTTCATTGTTCTCAATACCCCGTGCTCTTTTACAGGGTGGCATGTCAAGGTTAGTCCTAGCCATATCTGCAAAAAACACAAAAAAGAAATAGAAATTGATCACAAAAATTTGTAGAATATAATTGCAGACAAACTCGTTGAACCGGTCGACGAGTCGCCAAATCACTTTGGCGAGCCATGTCGGGCTCGCCGAAAGGATTGGCTCAAAATTCCCCGAAAAATTTGGCATGTCAGTGATGGGAGGGATCTTTCGGCAAATCGCCGACAGTATTCGGCAAGCAAGGACTAGCCCGCCAAAAATTACAGTGCATTTTAGGGGATAGGTGTGCAGTAAGGGCGATAAAGAAGGATAATCGGGGAGTCGCTGAGTGCACTCGCGAACTAAGGATTCTAGCCAAAAGTAAAAGAATCCAACTCCAAATTTAGCATGAAATTAAAGGCGATAAGGGAGATTCAGCGAACCACCGAGTGGTTAGGCAAACTTGACCCAGCTCGCCAAACGACGCAACGTGCCTACTTTCGACCCCTACTACTAAATTCAACACCGTAGCCCTCGAATACAAGATCAAAAGATGCAATCCTTATATTAAGCTAAGACCCATTACACCCATGCCCCCGGGATACTCAGACTTCTCCTGGTTTGGCCAAATTTAGCCATTTGACTCCTTTTTCCCTTAAGAGTCAACCGCTCCATCATTGGCCAAATTTAGCCATTTAATACAAATGCGGGTTACTTAGACCTCAAATGACTAGACCCAACAACATTTATGCAACACCCAACAATTTTAATCACTTTTAAGCACGAAAAATTTGGGAATTTAACTATAAAGGCATTATAGGCATCATATTCAAATTAAAACAGGCACACACATATACAATTACGATCAGAGAGGCCCAACATACATCACTAAGATAAAAATCATTGTATAAGAGTAAAAATCGCTAACTATAGATTCGCAGTTCGGAAAACCAACCTTATAAGCCGAATAACCAAGTTGTAAAGCTAGGCGGCAATGACATCTAACTCCAAACACAAACTTGACTACTAGAAAGCAATAATAAAGCAATAATGTAGGAAAATATAGTGCGGGTATGAGTTTGGAAAGTTGAAAAGTGAGGGAATGTGAAGGATTTTGAACTTTTGAACTTTTACCCTTTTAAAACCGTCCAGTTCTTTCCCATTTGGCGACATTAGTCTTTCTCTCTGAGTGGGCAATTATCTCACCGAGTTTTACAGGACCTTCAATTTATGTGGGGGGTCCAAACAGTGGACAAAATCGTGATCGCCGACCTGGTCGGCGATTCGCCAATTAGCTCTAGGCTCGCCGAGTTTTACAGACCCCAATTTCAAAATCTCTTGAGTCCAACGGTGGTCCAAGTCAGGCTCGCCGACCTCTTCGGTGAATCATCGACTAGACTTTTGGCTCGCCAATCTGCACCTTTCAAACACATTCCACACTTTAACCTTCATAATCAACACACCATTATTTCTCAAATAAAAAAAAGAAATAAACACTTGGGTTGCCTCCCAAGGAGCACCTTAGTTGATGTCGTGGCACGACGAAACTCCCCAATTATGTTTATTTGTAGGGTTTGCCTAGTTTTCACAAGGCAACCCATCTTCTTGTTGTGGGTAGAGATAAGACATCACCTGGTCCATTTGGGACTCTAGAAGCTTAATGAACATGGAATGAGAGGTTGTTATCTGATTTAGCATCAAGACATTCTCTCATATCTCTCTCAACACTCTGTCGTGCTCTTCGACTTTGTGAAGAATAAGTAAGAGCACCTCCCCTATTTGTCAACCCTCATTTTCCTTTATACTTCAATGCTCGTGAGGGGAAATGTATCTATCTTTTCTTTGGTACATTACTTCCAGTTCCTTGAAATTTTTAGCCAAGATATCCAGCTGACCCAACAATGTGGCAAAGTATTTCTCCTTGTCTATCTCCTTGTTAGTCTTGGCCACACAATCAAAGAGTTGGGCTGTTGTTTTATAGAATTGTCGAATCAAACAACCCGAAGAGAGTTGGTAAGCCACTATTCTATTTTCGGGACCAGGACGCCAGTAGATGCATTCTAGAAGTATCTTATCTAGAATTCCATGAGTTGGGCACTGCTCCAATAGGGCCTTAAATCTTTGCCACAATTCATAAATTGCCTCACCCTCCAATCGCTTGAACTTTAGGATGTTATCCTTAAGAATCATCAATCTCAAAAGAGGGTGGTCCATTGGGGCACCTTTGCTACAAGATATGCTCCAATTCTCTACTCAAAACAACAACACAAAAACCAAAACTAAAAATATGTAGATTCAACTATAACTAACAAGAACAAAATTTAACTTAGCCAAAAAATCTCAAATAACACCACTCCCCGACAGTGGCGCCATTTTGATTTCATGTATCAGGACACTTCATCAAATTCTAAGTGGCAACGATCGTTAGTCAGTAATATAACCCAACTAAATGAATTGGGGTCGAATCCCACAAGGAGTGTTACGTGTTTGAGAATCAATTGAAAAGCATGAATATGTTCAAATCATGCATAGGAATAGACATTTATGAATAAAAACATAATTCAAATCAGGAGGTGACACAAATGTCAAATAACAGGATGGTTTGGTTTCAAATTATCAACTACAAAAATAGTAAATAATACGGAATAACGATAATGAGACAGGTTCTTAGGATGTGATTTGATTATAGGCTAATTTAGATAAACGAGTAATTGCAACTGTTAGAAAATAGTTGTATGTTAGTGACTAAGCTAGACTATAGAGGAGGTAAACTTTCTCCTGAAGAAATTTCCCCAAATCAAATCGATTTTTCTGGAACACCAACAAGCAGAAAAATAAGAATAGTTTGCACTTTAGTCCATTCACTCTCTCGAGCTGAATGTTAAAATGGTTTAGGATTCACTCTCTCGAGCTGAACCAATGACAACCCAATACCCACAGACCATCAATTCAATAATCATGGTTTTAAGACCTCTCTCTCGAGCAAGCCAAAAATACGAAGGTAGAATTGCATTTGCAATTAAAATACTTTAAATTAAACCACATTTACTAAATGAAATCACTTCTAAACAACATTTAAACTAACAATTATCATGACCATAAACTAAATCAACCCATAATCACATAATCACACCCCAAGAATTGGGGTTTTAGCTATACATCATAAAAAGATAAAAATCGTTACCAAACTGTGTTTCCATCAATTGGGTAAGATTAATTTCATCTTTACAAAGGTCCAGATTGAAGAATCTCAAAAATCCACTTCCAATTTCTCAAAAATGGAAATTTTCAATTCTTCAAGGCTAAGGAAAACTTAGTCTCAATCCTCAGTGTTCCAAAAATAAAAAACTGATTAAAGATGGATAAAATATAGATGATAGATATTCAAAAATGTATTGATAGTTGCCAAAAATATGCTGTGAAGGACCATTTGGCGCAGTAAGTCGAGATCGCCCATCCACTCGGCGATCCGCCGTTTGGTCCATTTCATCGCCTTCTCGCCTTGGCCTTTAGCATCCTCAAGTTTTGTAACTTTGGGCGATCTAACACTGCATCGCGGAACCACTCGGCGGTAAGTCGTCTGCTCCTTTCTCTCACCGAGTTGATGTTTTCCTTCAGGGCTTAGCACACTGGAACTTGATGTGAGATATTGGCCATTCGGTGACTCGCCAATGGACTTGGCGATCACCCGACCTTCTTTTCTTCGTTCTTTTAGCTTCTTTGTTCCTTTTTGAAAGTTAGCGTTCATGCCTTGTTCCTCAATTCATATACATGAAAATCAAGGGTTTTACATCAGTTACTGGTAGAAAATAAGAATTTGAGAATACTAAGTCATTATAAATAAGCCCTAAATGAGTCAAAATCTTGGACTCATCAGGCATCATCAATTAGGGTTCATGCTCACAAATGCTTATTTCAAATGCAAACTTCTGCCCAAAAAGAGTATTCTAATTCCCTCAGAGAAAGAATGACTCCATACTCTCACAAAGCCGATCAAGGACTAATACACTACAAGAAATAACACTTATTGTGATGATATTTAGTGGCGATTATTTTTTTTGCTACAGAAGCTGCATATTCAGTGGCAACAATTGTTGTCGCTCGTTAACATTTATCTTTAGAGGCGACTTATTTTGTGTCGCCACTAATAGTTGTCACTAAATCTAAAATTATAACTCCCGTTGAAATGAAAATTTTGGTTCCAAATATTTAGTAGCATCTTATTAAACGTCGCCTCTAAATATAATTTTGTAGCGATCAAGTCGCCTCTAATATTAATTTAAAACAAAAACAAAAATAAAATAAAATGAAAGTTCTAGTTAAAATAAAACTAAAGAGTCATTTGTTCTTCTTTGCTCAAACTAAAATAATCAAATGTTCCTCTTAGTTCAAATGGGTTTTCAATAGCAAACGAGAGAAAGAAAAACATATCTCTGCTCAAATCTTGGAAAAGGAAGGAAGAAAAACTCATTCCTCTTTGCTCAATTCAGGGAAAAGGGAGGAAGAAAAAGATCGTTCCTCTTTGTTCAAATCTGTGAAAAGGGAGGAAGAAGTAGTGTCTATTGGTTCAATATTTTGTCTAATCTATTGGAATAGGGTTTTTTTTCTGAATATTCTTCAATTTTTCACTAATAGGGTTCTCTAAAGTATATATTATATCAGGTAGGTGCTCAAATTCCTTTCTTGGTATTTGTATTTTTGATTCACATATAATTTCTTTAACCCAGTTGAAATTGTGTAGGAATAGGGTTCTCTAAAGTCAAAGGAGGAAGGGAAAAAGTTCGTAATTTGAAAATCAGTGTGAGAGTGTCTCGTTCAATTGAACCTATTCTTTGGTTGAAGTTTTGAAGGTACGATTCATGTCTATCCATATTTTAATATTTTTTATTTTGTTTTCACGATCTTGAAAGTCATGTATAAGTAATCTCTTTCTTTTGGTAAGCTGGAAGTTTATTTTTGATATTGTTATTGTGATTGTCTGTTTAAAATAGATTGGATATCTTAAGTTCAATGATTTATACTGGGAAAAGAGGTTCTTTTCACCTAAAATTACCTCAGGTTAAAATAAGTGCTTTAATGATTCAGTTTCAGTATTCAATTGGGTTTCTACTGTGAAAGTTGAGTAAATTATTTTATCCAAATCAGCCATTATCACTGAAATCATAAAGTCTTGTGTGTTTGTTGGAAATTTAAAACATGGTACAGTCAAACTTTGAGATGGTAAAAGCCTTTCTTCCTATATAGGTACGGTAAAAAAGTAAATCCCTCTCAAAAGGTAGGTTTATGGAAACAGACTTTCAAAAGAATGAACATGTAATACTAATGTGACTGCTACTGTTTTGTATGGTTTTGTCCATTTATGATAGAAAATATAATTGCGGTTAATGCTTGAAACGTGTGATGTAAAACATTGAGGGGATAACATGTGAAGTTAGAGAACAAGAAATTCCTTTTCCATTTTGCCTTTTAATTTGTTGACTTCCAAGAAGGCTATTATTCCAAGCACTTCATTGGAATTCTTTCATTTTGTAATGTCAAATAAAATTCTACAGAAGCTGCTTAAATTTAATGTTATTTACCATAATTGGTTTCTAAATTACACATTTTCTTACACTCCATTTTTATGAAGAAAAAATGAATATGTTAGTGATTCAATAATAGTTGTCATCTGGGAAACAACTCATTTTACTTGAGACATTTTGAAACCTATTTCTTTGCATTTACTCTGATTCGTTACAAGATGTTTAATGACTCCTCTAAACTTGATTTCAGATTCTATTTGCTATGAATTGTGAATTGTGTTTTAAATAGTATGAACATGATTCAAAGTAAATGTAGTGTCTTATTTAGCTGTGATTTGTGTACATGTAAATATCTCATTTTGATTGGTGATTTATGTATGTGTTTTATGTTATAGTTCCATTGAGTTTGGAGATTCTAACAATTATGGTGTCGTGACCATTTGGTAGTTTGTTGGACAAGAGAATTAATAGTTTTGCTAATAGTGCAAAGAACCCCTGTAACGTTAAAGCTTCTGGCAACATTATATCTAGTACTAGTTCTATTAATCCTACTATTAGTAGATTTGTAGCCACCTGATTGTATTGATGCATTATATA
>JAJOOH010023122.1:0-25117 GCA_029582605.1 Solanum gracilifrons
GTTTATTATTATTATCACTATTATTATTATTATTATTATTATTATTATTATTATTATTATGTTTTATTTTTTTTAAGTATAAAAACCTTAAATTAATCAACTTTTTATCATGTTAACAACTTTAAGGGTATTTCAGACATTTTGATAAAAAAAAGTGTTTACCAACACTTATTTGCCAAACACATCAACAACTTTTTTTTCAACTGCAGCACTTTTATCCAAACACATAATTACTTATTTTAAAAATAAGTTCCAACACTTTAAAATGTTACTTTTTAAAAGTTACTTTTTTTAAGTCAATCCAAACGGACTGTTAATTTTAAAACCTCTCTCTCGAGCAAGCCAAAAACACTAAGATGAAATCGTATTTCCAACTACAATCCCATTAAGTTCAGACACAACTACTAAACGAAATCACATTTAAACAACATATAGACTAACAATAAGCAATACCCAACAGGAAATTTAACCCATATTCACAAAATCACACCCCAAAAATTGGGGTTTTAGCTAGACATAGAAAAAAGGATGAAAATGATACCAAATTGAAGTAACATCAATTGGGTATGATTTATATTCACTTTAAATGAGTCTAAGATGAAGAATCTTCAACACCCACTTCCAATTTCTTGGAATTGGAAGTCTTCAAATCTTCAAAAACTAAGCAAAAATATTCTCTACTTGAAAACTTAGATAATAAAATATTGTATCTGAAATTGCATACTAAGATAAAAATTCAAACTTGTAGTTATAGTTGTCAAAAAATGTGTTGCGAAGGTTCACTCGGCGCAATTAGTCGGGATCGCCGATGCACTCGGTGATCCACCCTTGGGTCTACTTCATCGCCTTTCAACTTTTTCCTTCAGCATCTTCGTCTTCTGGATCATTAGGCGATGTAGTACTTCTTCACGGAATTGTTCAGCGACACGCCGAATGCTCGTTTTCATCACCGACTTGATCTTTTTCCTTCAGGGCTCAGCACACTGGAAATTTGGGCGAGGTTAAGGCCATTCAGTGACTCACCGATTGCATTAGGCGACTCGTCGATTCCATTAGGCGATTTTCAGGCCTTCTTTTCTTCGTCTTTTCAGCCGTTTTGCCAAGTAGTGTCCATGCTTTGCCTCAAACTCTAAATACCTGAAACTTAAGGATTTACATCAGTTATTGAGACAAAATATACATTTGAGGACACTAATTATATTAAAATGAAGCCCTAAATAAGTTCAAATTGTGGACTCATCAACTTTCCCTTCACTTTGAATTTTGGTTCATTATTTTTATAGAACGTCAGGAAGTGGATCTTGACCTTGGGTTGTTGATTGTATGAAATTGTATATTAAACTAAAATTAGAAACACCCTTGGGACGATAGATTGTGATTGTGTTTTCTTTGTAATATGTTAAATTAGTGAAATAAGAGTCTAAATGCATGTTTTGACTTAGGGTTTCTAGTCTCGTAGGTAATATCTATAAAACAGTTGAGTAATTAGAACCCTTGGGATGATGATCTAGTATAAATTTTGTTGAAATGCATGATTAGACTAAGATCAATTGTTTGAATTGGTAAAAAAATTGGTTTCGAATAAAAGCATGTCTGATACTTGGCATGGACCTGATCCACGAGACCCAGTCTACGGACCTTAAGTCAGTCTACGGACCATAGATCAGGTCCGTGGTCTGTGGCACAAAGCAATTCCACTAAGTGTGGAACCACGGAGGTGGACTACGGTCTGGAGGTCAACCTACGGACCGTTATGCACATTCGTGGTTCCCATCAAAGACCAACTTTTTGGGACTTCTAACCTACGGAGGGGATCTAGAGACCATAGGTTAACCTACAGACCGTAGATACCCACCGTTGGTGGCCACTGAAGCCACTGTCTGGAATTTTTTTTGTTTTTCGTTTGGTTTGTTCTTTGTTCTAAAAAAAAATCGAGTGTGTTTTTAGTTTATATAGGTACTAATTCTCACTCCACAGGTACCATGACCCGAAGAAAGATATAGCCGTCAAGGGTAGATCTAAATCAACTGCACCAACCCGTTAGCTAATCAACGAAGATATGGATGTGGAGAATGACCCCTCATTTGTCCCCCCCCACTGGAAGGACATCCCCCACAACACCCAGGACTACCCGAAATCAATCCAAGCAAGTGGTTCCCGACGTAGTCACTGCCTCTCAGTCTGATGAGGAAGATACACTAATCGGGTCACCGGCTGATTCTACTTCTGGTTCTGAGTCCGTCTCTGCTGCAGGGTCTGCTTCTGTCTCCGAAACAGGCTCGAGTTCACATGTTAGGGCTGCCTCATCTGATGAGGCTACTAGTTCAGGGGTGGTTCCAGTTCAACCAAACACTGACCCTGCTCCGGTTGCTGAGGAGCCCAATAGGTGGTGCATAGAGGGTCAAATATACAGGGATGCCAAGATGTTGAATAAAAAAGAGAAGATGGCCCGACTTATCACAGAGGAGCGCAGAGTTCTCACGGGGAACCTACACACTGTACCCAATATCCACTAGCTCTTTCAACATCATAAGTGTGAGTGGATGTCCTAGGAACCAGGAACATATAGCGAGGAGATTGTGAGGGAGTTCTATTCTTCCTACGCAACCACTCTCCGAGGCTCTATTCACAAAAATGCCAAGACCAGATCCCAGGCACCATTTAAGGCTACGCTAATGTTCGGGATTTCTATGCATATATCTGAGAACACCATCCACCAGTTCCTCTACGGCCCTGGGCGAACTTGGGTACTCAAGAAAGCCGAATTTGACTACAGATGGGACATCGTGCGGAGCAGGGAGTTCCAACGGAGTGCAGAGAAAAAGGAGACCGTATTACACTGGCTGGTGCATTATATTGCTACTGACGGAGAGCGAGCTGAGTGGGTCACGCATCAAGAAGGCCACTCTCACATTTGTGGCTAATTTTTTCTGGCTGTTGGTACAAAATTGGATTTCTCCCACGAAGGCTGATAATGCACTCACTTGCTACCGCGCGGTTATGGTAGCAACATTGGTTGTGGGGTTCGAGATTGATTTTGCCCGCATGTTCATTGTGGAGATTCATGAGAGGGATTTCAAGGTCTCTACCACTTACCCTTTTCCTTGCCTCATCTTTCAGTTATGCAAGGACGCTGAAGTGCCGATCTGGCATTGTGACAAGTTGATCCAAGCAACGAAGACCCTGGATATAGGCCTGATTTTGGATAAGACGAATATGGCCGCACCACGCAGAGAGATGCAGGTCGAGGTACCTCCATTGGTAGTAGATTTTGTAGGTGATGTGGAGTAGATGCATGGTGATGACCCTGCCCCACCTGCCCACACTGATGATGCCCCGGCCTCTCTATCTCAGGCCGCTAGTCGGGTCCTTAGCTCATCCAGAGCCACCCCACCTTCAAGAGTTGCTGTTGTGCCCTTAGCTCAAGTTCAGAAATTGAAGGCTCAAATGGCCACGCTGCTCCATCATGTGAAGCCATGGATGCAAAAATCTATTGTAGAGTCCGATGTTAGAATAGAGTAGAGGATGAAGACCATGAAGGACCAAAAGGTCCAGGCCATTCATAAGCACCTGGATGCCTTCGAATTGAGAGTCCTCACATGACCATCCCTCATAATAGATCTCTCTTCTATCCGGACAAAGTTTGACAGTCTCCAGGCCGACCTTGATACGATCCTTACAACACCCAAAAATGAGCCAGAGTCTTCGCCTACTACATTAGATGATGATACAGTGCTTGATGCTTTATTCAGTGAGGACATAGCACAGCCCGAGCCCACCCGTGCTCGTGGGAAGAGGCCCCACTCTAGTCACATTTCTGACATTACTGAAGAGGCCCGAGCAAAGAAGCGAGAGTGCCAGTAGAATGAACAGGCTAGGAAAGCTTTCGTATTATATGAGGAGTTGCACCAGCAGAGGGCTCGTTTGAGTATTATTGGTGCCTTGAGTTCTAGGCCCATTGTTGAGGTTGCAGATTCTGTGGGAGATGATGTGAGCACCACTGATAGTACGGTTAGAGTGATTGATAGCACTACTGAGGGTGCTATGAATGATGATGTGGACACTACTGAGGGTGGCCCAAGTGTTGATCTAGTGGGCTCCGGGAAACTATACCCACATGCTTGTTGATAAATCTTGGCGCTATGGGCCACATGCTTGCTTCACCCAATCCTTTACTCTTTACTTTTTGTGCATTAGGAACAATTGCAATCTATTTTGTTGAGGGTGGGGTAAACGGATTGTGAGTGATAGGGTGTAGTCTGAGTAACCTAACTCGTAATCCTCTCTTGGGGTTTTCTTGCCTGTGTTCTTTTTCCCCAAGAGACTGTTTTAATTTTTGTTGAACCGGCATGCGTTAGGATTGTATGTGTAGAAGCATGAGAAAGAATGAAACATGATGGCATAATTAAGAATGAAAAATGATACCCGTCCAAAATTTGTGATATGTGCTAAAATATGTAGGCTAGAATGAGTTGAGTGTGTTGGCTCTGACTATGACATGATAAAGAACCAACTTGATTTCATGACTTAAGCTAAAACTTGAACTGGGTAATCTAATAATCTGATAATGAAACTATGTGCCAAGAGTGTGTGAGGATGGTTGATTGTTCAGACAGTTGTGTCAATCTAGAACTTGCCCCATTGGTCCTGCTAGGATAATCTAGGCTATAAGTTAGGAAGTTATCAAAGGTCATTGTTCATTTAGTCCACTTAAGCCTAAAATGATCAAACCAAATAGTAGCATTATTCCCTGTTTATCCAAATATTTGAGCCTGGAATTGACCAATTCTTTTGATTCACCTAACTCACTTTCCCTTAAAAACATTGTCTTGGCCCCGGTCCCTGATTGGACATGTGCACCTCGACTTAGGCCAAAAGCCTAAGTTGAGGGTGGCTAATCCCAAAAGCCTAAGTTGAGGGTGGCTAATCCCAAAAGTTACCTTGATCTTGTCCCTGGTCCGACATAGGACATTGTACACCTCAACTAATGCAAAATGCATAAGTTGAGGGTGGATATGAAAAAGGAAACCAAATGAAAAAAGGGTATGAAAAGAGTTCAGTGTTGAAAAGAGGAAAAAATATGAAAGAGGATGTGACTTTGTACAAAATAAGCAAAAGAAAAATGTGAAAAGAAAGAATATAAAAAAGAAAAAAGTAAGAAATAAGAGTTAAAAAGTCAAAATTCGCACTTGGTTGAAAAGAGTTAAGGGAAAGAAATTGAGATGAAAAGTTGCCAAAAATAGGTCAAGGAAGAGGTAAAAAGCCAATGTAATGTCAAGGAGGGCAGAAAATCACTAAAAAGTACCTAAATGTACCACACCAGACCCTAAGCCTACGTTTACAAGCTAAGAAAAGTACTATAGTGATCTTGACAACTAGTTTGGAGAGTCTAAGCAGTCAAAATAAGGCAAGCGTATGGTATTGAGCACTAACTATACTTGAAATTACTTCTGAGCGTGAGTGTTGAATGAATCCCTGTACTCAAAATCATATTCATTGGGTGAAAAATGGATTTCGTTTGAAGTAAGGGCACTAGTTACATTGTCGAAAAGTTGGTACCTTGGTGATAGCAAAATAGTGTATGTTGTGTGTTGATTGGTCGATCTTTGTCATATTTTTATCCGCATGAATTAACTTGTTGAGTCTAAGAGAAAAGATTTTCACTCAAAAAGAGAGTCGGGATAGAAAGACATGTAATTGCTTGTGCTTGAATGTCTGCTTTTACACAAGTGTCGTTTAGAGTCTTAGTGCGTCACTTGAGGACAAACAACGAATTTAAGTTGAGTGTGTTGATATACCGTGAGTTTACGGTATTTTTAATACATTTCACTTAAGATTTGTGTGTGTCTAGGTCCATTTTGTATCGGTATTAATGTGTTTTTATCATGTTTACAGGAAATAAGTTCGAACGTGGAAGTTGAAAGACACAACTGAAGAATATGCAGAAAAGGGCATCTATAGACGTGACCTACGGACCGTAGGTCCAGTCACGCCACGTATATGGTAGACGTAGATGGGCAGACAAGGCTTGAAGGAAAATCAGGGAATTCTTGACCAAGTGTGCAACCACAGTTACAAATAACGGACCGTAGATTGACCTACGGGCTGTCCTGCAATTCCATCAAATGACTCAGAGAGGGGGTTCCAGTACTTGATTTCGACAAGTCTAAGTATGGAGCTATGGAGGAAGATCCACAGACCGTGGATCGAACCACGGTCCGTATTGTTGATCCGTTGATTGTGTCAGAGTTGAAGATTTTTGAAGTTGAAAAATTTGCCCAAGTCCTAAATCACGGAAGGGACCTATGGACCGTAGGTCAATCCACGGTCCGTAGGTAAATGTCGTAGATCGAAATCGCGTCCTGAAACTTTATTTCCTTATTTCGTTTCCTTTTTAGTTGGGACTTGTTTTCCTATATATATGGCATGTAAACCTCGTTTTTGGGGGTTAGACATTATTACTTTTATTCTAGTTTTTGGCTTTGGAGATTAACTTGAAATTTTAGCAATTCTTGATTTCCTAAGTTCGTTTTGAAGATTTTGACTTCGAAATTCAAGTCGAGATTTTGGGTTTATTCTTCTCATTACGTAAGTTCATGATTTATTCATCTAAAAATATGAATTGTGTTCTTGATATTATGAGTAACTAAATCCACAACTAGGGTTGTGGGAACCATGAGTGATTACCAAAGTATAAATAGTAACTAATAAATTCTTGAATAGTGTTGTTGCATGCATTGATAATTCTTTCATTTAGAAGTCTTTTTAGCGGTTGCAAATGTTAGAACTCGCCTTGTTGCTACTTGCCGGACCAAGGAGGTAGTTAATAAGAAAAGAATTATCAACATAGATTTAGTGTGATACTATCTAATAGTCTAATGTCAATTGGTGCGAGGGTGAAAACAAAGCCATACATTGATGTGATGTCTAATATGAGGTAAAGGTAAGGGTTAGTAATTATACACACATAGCCGGACCAAGGTGCGGGGTGAAATTCTCTAGATACTGGACCAAGAAATTAGAGATACCTAACTTATCCCTTGGCATGTAATACCCTAGGAACGGATTAATATTACTAGCATTACCACGTTATGAGCTTATGGGGAACATGTACACCCTAGTTTCTCTCTCATCTTGATAACACCTAAAGTTTGAATCTTGTTCACTGATTGTTCACATAATTTCCAGAATTTGTTTCACAATCCCCCCCCACCACGTTTAATTATTTGTTTCGGAGGTACGTTGACTAAACGAATATAATCATGGGTGAGAGTTAAGTCTAAACCATATTCCTCATGGGATCGACCCCAACCTACAAGTTGGGTTCTTTACTTGATAACGATCGCTTACGCTTCTTGAAAGAGGTATAATTTGAGCGTATCAGTAGCCTATCCATGATTGTTTAGCATTTTTGAGCAACACAATTACCCTATATGATATCTAATATGATCCCCGCACCCTTAGATTACTTCTTGATTGCTTGAATTACTATATTTTAGTTTAATTGTTACACATGATACTTAAAACTAAATTAGTAAATTTTGTGTCACAACCCAAAGTACCCCCTAGACATGACATGGAACATAGGATCCCGAAAGGCCCTACACCAGCTACTTAGCTTACATCATACAAGATAATCGAGTTTAAGAGTTCAAAAGACAGTTTATATCATAAAGCATTTGTCAAAAATGAAACGGAAGTTTAACATAGTCTCAAAGCTATCTAGTACATCAAGAGTGATTGGGACGTAACCCATATATCACATACAATACGGAAATGTAACGACAATAAGTAATAAAAGGTTCGGTCCTCAAAATGAGGACTCACCAATCTTCACAAGCTACTAAGGTGAACACTAGCCACGAGGATGTAGAATCGAAGCGTCAGACCCTATATTTTCGAAAGAATGTACGCAAGAATATGTGTTAGTACAAAGAATGTAACAAGTATGTTAGTAATGTATGCAGTCATAAAATCATGCTAAACTGACTTTTCATGACATGCAAAGAACAAGTTAAAACATAAGATAAGAGTTTAGAAGCCTAATCATGATCATGGTCGAGGCAAGTAAAAATCATCTTTAAACACATGTGAGATACTTCTAGAAGTAACCTTAGTTCATCATTATTATGGTAAGTAGGCTTAATCGACATATAGACTATGTAAGCTAAAACATAGAATCTGGTGTCTATCCCACACCAAAAAGAGATGTCCTCACTTGCCAAGTTAAGAACCATAACCTGTAACTTAAGTGGTTCCACTAGCTAATGTCTATCTAAGACAACCTATGGTGGCACATAGTTTATGGGACATAGATAATCACCTCTTGTCCACTTGGTGCTAAGCATAAGTCCCATGTAATTTTCATTTGTCTTTATTTATCTTATCGTTTAGAGATTGGGTAATCCCCTCTTTTCTTATAATCCATGGAAGCCACACCAAGTAGCAAATCCAAGTTAAGTTTCATTAGAATAGCTCCTAAATCTTGATTCAGAATTTAGTTGAGAAAACTTTTCAACTCTAAGAATTCTTTATGTGAGAAAACCCTTTCACATTCATGTATTCAGTAGTATGTGAGAAATACTTTCGAAACAACAACAACAACATTTATGCTTTACTCTTAAAGCAACTTAAATCATTTTCATCAATTTTATAAAGAACATGCATATCTTCACAAATTCATCTTTCATAATTCAGAATGCACCTTTGATCATTGTAGTCTATAAAACATGGGTTAAGCATGGGTTCATGGGGAATTCAACTTAAAATATGCAATTACTTCAATTCATGAATACGAAGACATAAAATAATCAATTGGATCAACATTGAAAGGAAACCATGATAACTGAATAAAACCCTAATTTGGTTGCGAAATATAACTTTACAAAATTGGAGAATTCAGGAACCCTATAGAGGAAAGAGATCCATAGGTAAATACTATCATACCTTGATGACAAAATATTGCAATTAATGGTTGATTTGGAGACTTGATCTTGATATCCTACACTTCTTCTTTTTCCTTAGAGAGAGAAATATTTGAGAGGATCAGCTTGATCAACTTTTGGAAATTTAAGAGAGTGAATTGAATTGAGTGATTTGAGGGTTTAAAATCATTATATAGACTTAGGGTAGTGTAACACCTCGGAATCTAGTAGGCTAAGTAAGGGACCAAGTGAGAGGTCACAAGCCAAAGACTGAGCCTGGGCACCCTTCACGAAGGCCTAGACGAGCTGTGAAGAGAACCACGAGGCGTGGTGTGGCTCGTGAAGTCTCATAGTATTAAGCCTTAGAGGGCTTCCCTCCTACGAGCACCTAGATGGCTCGTGGTGAGCGCCACGACGCGTAGTGTTTCCCGTGAAGGGGGAGGCAGTATCCACCTTAGGGCTTGCCCTCCACATAAGCCACACGAGCCACTAGACGGCTCATGGAGTAGGTTGTGAGGTAAGTGATGTTTTAGGGAAGTTGTCCAGGACACTGGTCAAGGAAAACGGCTTCCACTATGGCCTGTGAAGTCCTTGATGGTTCGTGTGGGCCTCCATCTGGAGGTTCGCATCAACTATAAGTTAAGGGCAGTTGGGTACTTTACAAATTACTTTAGCTTGATACAATGTCAATTTTCCCTTTTTTAAAACTCTTATATAAGTGATTTTAACCCCAAAATTTACCCATTCAATTCATTCTCTTAAATTACCAAAGAAGATCAAGTTCTTCCTCGCCAAAACATTTCTCTCTCTAGAAACTTGAAGAAGGGTTTAACCTAGGGTTTCAAGTCAAATCTCCAACTCCACCATTGAAGTCAAGATTTTGACATTGAGTTATGATAGGTTTCATCCATGGATTCCTTCCATTCATGGAGTTTCCAAATTCTCCTATTTTCAAAGTTAGAAATCCCCAATTTAGTTAGGGTTTTATTCTATGTTATAGGTTGTCTTGATTATTGATTTAATTGATGGAATTATGATCTCTTATGTATGAATTGATAAAATTCTATGGTTTTATGATGATTTCCCAATGAACCCATGTAATTCCCATGTTTTCCAAATTATTATGACATGATGTGGGTTTTGGATTATGAATGAAGAATTTATGAAATTAAGCTTGTTCTTATGAAGTATCAATGATGATGTTGTTGTTGTGTTGTTGAATGGATTTTCTCATATACACATGAAAGTATGATTATGAAAGGTTTTCTCACATAGTAAGGGTTCTACGGTTGAAAGGTTTTCTAACCTAAATGAATCAAAGATAAGGAGTTATCCTAATGAAACCTAGCTTGGATTAGTTATTGAATAATTCCATTCCATGGATGACTTATGACTAATGACCTAGATTGGATTTGAAAGATGACGTGCCCTTCTATGGATAATGAGAACAAGTAGGAAAATGACTGTTCTGTGGGATTTATGCTTAGTTCCGAGTGGATATTAAGATGGAAGCTCTCCCTTGAGTAGAGGCCGGGTTCTAGAAGCAATATCATTATCCTTTACCTATGTACCTCCATATGATGATTGTCTAGATAAACATTATCTATTGGATCCACAATAGCTAGAAGTGCATTGTGCTTACTTGGCAAGTAGGACAACCCTTTTCAATGTGGGAGACACCACGGGATCATATTATAGCTCACATGGTCTCTATTTCGGTTAAGGATACTTCCCACAATAATAATGAACTAAGGTTACTTCAAGAATTATCTCACAAGTGTTCAAAGAACTTAAAGATTTTAGCTTGCATTGACCATGTTTTACGGCTCATGTTTTCTAACCCTTTTTGTATCATATTTTTGCTTGGTCATTGCATGCCATAAAATGTCTTATTTTAGCATTATTTAAATGTTTATGTGCATGGAAATCATACTTGTAACATATTTTGTACTAATGCATACGCTTCCCTACATTTCCCCAAATGTAGGGTTTGACTGTCAAGGTTCCCAATTTCATGGCTAGAGGTTGATTTGACAGATTCCGAGCTTTGGTGATTCCTCATGCTTCGAGGACATATCTTTATTTTTTTTAGTTTCTCTCTTACTTTCAGTTCTTGGACATGATGTATGGGCTAGGACTAATTTCATTCTTATGTACTGGATAGCTAATGAGACAAGTGTTTAGACTTCTGCTTTACTTTTATACAATGTTTCGGACTTGAAATGTTCTTATTTATCTCTTTCATTCTATTTCTTAGGTTATGAATGCTAAGTGGCTTGCATGGGGCCTCTTGGGGTAATATGCCTTGTTATGCCTAGGGGGTACATTGGGTGGTGACAAACTTGGTAATTAGAGCACAAGGTTTCAAAAGGTCGTGGGATGTCTCATATTCCACGTCGAGTACAGTTGAAGCGCGCCACATTTATGAAGGAGAGGCTACAAGATGTTTAGGAAACTACACTTCTTTATTATTCTAAATTCGTGCAATAGAGTCTAACTCTATAAGGTCTCTCTCATATTCCTTATTTGATGCTCTACATGATATGGCTACTCAAAGAGCTTATGCTACAAGAAATGTGAGGGAGAATGTGGAACAGAATCTCCTTAAGTTCTGGTTGATCCTTTGGCTGAGCAAGTGACTCATACGGAGTTTAGGGCTGCTTTTCAAGTATTGTCTCAAGCCATGAAGGCCCAAGAAAATTGGGAGGTTGCGGTTTCCGTGAACCCAAATGTGGGTATGACGGTATCTAGAGTGAGGGACTTCACTAGAATGAACCCTCCAGAGTTTCATGGTTCTAAGGTTGATGAATATCCTCAAGAGTTCATTGATGAGGTTTAAAAGGGGTTGATGATTGTGGGAATGATGCAGGTGGAAAAGGCAAAGTTGGCTACTTATCAACTTAAGAGTGTTGCTCAAATTTGGTTCAACCAATGGAAAGAAGGGAGACCAAAAGATGCGGGTCCTCTCGATTGGGAGAAGCTTTAGGTGGCTTTCCTTGATAGGTTCTTTCCTCTTAAGATGAGAGAGGCAAAGATGCTGGAGTTCATTAACCTTTATCAAGGAAATATGAGTGTGAAGGAATATGCTTTGAAGTTCACACAATTATCTCGATATATATTCTCCCACAATGGTTGTAGATTCTAAGGCAAGGATGATTAAGTTCGTTTCGAGTGTGTCTGAAATAGTGGTTAAAGATGTTGTACCGTCATGCTTGTTAATGAAATGGACATATGTCGTCTCATGGTACATTGTCAATAGATGGAAGAGGAGAAACTTAAGGAAAAGTCTAAGGAGACAAGGAGGGCTAAAACCGGTGATGGTAATTTATCTCATGCAAGGTCCGATGGACATGGTCATTCTAGATACCGAAAAAGGTTTTCCGATCAAGGTTCCTCCAATGTTCCTTCTAGGTTCAACAAAGAGAGAGTGTCTAACCCTAAGTCTCAAGAAGGGAATAGTAGTGGATCTTCATTGCCTATGTCTACTTGTGCTTGGTGTGGAAAGAAGAACAAGGGTAAGTGCCTAGCTGGCACAAATGGTTGTTTCGGTTGTGGTAAAAGTGGTCATAAGATGAGGTATTACCCAACGCTGATGGCTAAAGAAAGAGAGGGTAAACATGCTTCTCCAAGTGGTTCGGGTTCAAATTCTCCTAAGCAAAACCGATTCTATGCATTTTAGACTCATGGTGATCAAGAGGGTTCTCCCGATGTGGTTACCAATATGTTGAAAGTCTGCCAACTTGATGTTTATGCTTTACTTGATCCCGGTGCTATTTGTGACTCCATTTGTGTCTATGAGGTTTGATATTCTTTCAGATCTGTTGTTAGATCCCTTTTCTGTCTCTACTCATGTTTGTGATTCTATTGTGGCTAAGAGGGTGTAGAAAATGTCCCGTTTCCTTGTCCCATAGAGTTACTCTTGTAGATTTGGTTGAGCTTGATATGCTAGATTTTGATGTTATCATTGGTATGGATTTGTTGCACTCATGTTATGCTTCTATTGATTGTAGAACTCGTGTGGTCAAGTTTCATTTCCCAAATGGGTCGGTCCTAGAGTGGAGAGGGCGGAATTCTACCCCTAAAAGTCAATTTATCTCGTCTTAAAGCTAGAAAGATAATTGCTAAGGGCTGCATATACAATCTAGTTAGGGTGAGGGATATAGATTCTTACACCCCTACACTTTAGTCGGTCCCCATAGTTAATGAGTTTCCGAAAGTATTCCCAGATGATTTATCTATCATTTCTCCCGAAAAGGAAATAGACTTCGGTATTGACCTTCTCCTAGACACGCAACCTATTTCTATTCCTCCTTACCATATGGCTCCGGTAGATCTAAAGGAGTTGAAAGAACAATCGAAAGATTTGTTGGATAAGTGTTTCATCCGACCGAGTATCTGTCCATGGGCTGCTCCAGTCTTATATGTTAGAAAGAAGGATGGTTCACTTCGTATGTGTATAGACTATCGGCAGATGAATAAGGTTACCGTTAAGAATAAGTATCCTCTCCAAAGGATAGATGATATGTTTGACCAACTTCAAGAAGCGAGCTACTTCTCTAAAATTGACCTTCGGTCGTTTTGTCACTGTAGACACGTGATTTTTGATCGAACTTAAGATTTTACACCATTTTAATACTTAAATATTATTATTTTAGTAGGTATATATATTTCAAAAAAATTAATAAAAAGACGTGAAAATTATAACAAATTATATGATTTACGTACATTTAGATTTTTAATAAAAGAAGTATGTGCATTTAATGTATTTATTAGTTATTATTTAGTTTTATTAATATTGGAAATTTTACCTTGTCTAAAGAATATAAAGTATGTGTTATGCAAAAGAAGAAAAAAAGAGTCCTCAAAAATTCAAATTACTTCACCCTTAATCCTAATTACCCTCAAACTCCCCTAACTTATTCCTCCTATAAATCATCTTCCCATTTATTTTCCCTTTTTGGTTTTACATAAATTTCCCCACCCCCACATTTTGTTGTTTATTTTTTCTTTTTCTTATTTTATTTCTTTTCGTTTCTATTTTTCTACTCTTGAAAATTCTCAACTATATACCCTTGAAAGTTCAATTAAATTATACCCCCCTCCACACATTTGTTTTTTTTTAAAATTATTATTTTTGGTTCTATTCTTTTTTATTTTTCTGGTCCTCAAAACTCTAAATCAAATAGCCTTAAAATCTTCAACTCTATTATGTTCCCCACTTCCTCACGTTCACCAGACTCAATCCAAAAAGATTAAAAAAAGCAACGTACAGTAGGAAAAAAAAATAAGGATAGAAGGAAGGGAGAAAAACAGTCGAAGCAAGAGTAAAAAAAATAATTCAATTGAGCAGGGAATTGGGATTGAGATTTTCGTTTACACATGCTAGTTTGCATACCTTTGAAGGTTCGTTTCTTTTTTTATTTTGTTATTGTTATTTTATGTTTATATAAGTTTAGTTTATTGCGTCATTAATCAATCAAGATGAAGTAGTGATTGTTATTGTTATTGTTATTAGATGGTCATTTATATATTTAATCTCAGGTTAAAATAATGTGTTGATTTCTTAATTTTATCTAATTTTAAATTCACTTATTTATTTAGCCATTGTTTTATGTTATTATCATTATTATTATTTTACTTTTTTCGTAATTATGATTAGAATTTGTTAATAGAAATCGGAATGACACATTTTGGGTTGTAAATACTTTTTTTTCTAGTGGTTTGGACTAATTTGGACAATAATAAAAAAAAAAAGAGAACGTTGTGTTTATGATAAAAAAAAAAGAAAGTTATTCAAGAGTATTCTATTATAAATATTTTTATATGATTAATGGCATATGCAATATTTTCTGAGACATATATTAACTTTTAATTATTATTTTTACTGAAAGTTTGACTCCAATGAATGAATAATTTATTGAGAGAAACAATTGGGGTGTTGCATATTTAATAGAATAGATGTTAAATCATATTTTATTTTGGTGTTAAATGGTGTTTATATTAAATGGTGTTAGAATAAAGTTATTCGCGTAATTCAATACATGAATTTCTTTATGATTGAGAGAACATGCTATAATAGTTGTTTTTGTTAAAGTTGGGCCTTCAACTTTTGATTAAAAATGCTACATTTCAACTAATACAGTTCTGTTCTGACAGTCGTAGATTATATTTGACCTAAACCTAAAACTTATAGCTTTTAAATTGAGTACTACATCTTTGACCAATAAGTATTAATTTAAGTATAATTTTTTAATTATTTTTTTTACAAAAGACTAATAAATAACAATAAGGTTGCAGTAAAGAATGTGGTTTCACATCTTTTTGAGACACTTTGAAAAAAAAAATTAAATTAAATTCGAATGCAGTGATGCACCTTGGCCAAAATGATTGTAATCATATTAATTTTGATTTAATGTAAATTAAAAAATTTAGACTAAAAATATTAAGGTGACACGATTAAGAGAAGAAAGAAGCTATGCTTCTAATTAATTGTATGTCAAAATCGAGAATGCAATTATGCATCTCGTTTAATGACTAGTAAAATTCAACAAATAAAAATATGATCAAACCATGGCCTATAACACAATTTATCCAAATAATAATAATAATATAAGTTAAGTATAAGTTAGTAAAAGCGATCGTGCTAAAACCACGAGACTCGAGGGATGCCTAATACCTTCCCCTCGGTCAACAGAATTCCTTACCCAAACTTTTATTTTTGCAGGCCAAATAAAGAGTCATTTCCTTTTAATTAGGGATTAAAAAGAAAATGTGACTCAACACCATAACTCCATTCCAAGTGACAACTCTAAAAATTAAAATAATTCCTAATTAATACCGTCACTTAAATTGGAAAATCCCTTTTTCAAAACCATTATTTGCGTAAATAGGGGTGTGACAGATGGCGACTCCGTTAGGGAATAACCAAAATTCGAGCTTTATTATATTGGCTTCTACTTGATTTTATTATTATTATTACTTTTGGATATATTGTGTATGATAGCCTAATGTGCTACTTTCTTCTCATTTATCGCTTTTATATTTTTGAATTATATTAAATTATTTTGTCTTACTCAAGCACTCTGAGTCTCTAGTAACTCTTCACACACAGTCACAGGAATGCAGTTATGCATCCTACTTTCTAATGAGATAAAGATAGAGTGTCTTGACACCCAGTGAAGGATGTTAGTCACACATGTTAGGTGGGGTTGAACCATCAATTAAGTCGCAATAAAGCTGCTACTGATAAGTTGCCCCTCCCTAGCTCGAGTTGTCCCCTCGGGTAAACCAATCTAGACACCTATCTCTTTTAGGTTTGAAACTAGTAAAACTAGAACATATACATGCTTATCCCTATGTAGGTTCCGTTAATTTGCAATATTTATTATATGTTTTATTTATAAAATATCATTTGGAAGACCTTGACATTTGACCGGCTTTAGGTTCCCTCAAAAATAAATTCCTAAATATTAATTTATATTTTTAGAATTTTCATAAAAAAAGATCAAAATAAAATTTTAAACGTGTAAACCTATATATATATATAAAATGACTTTGTCATATAATATTTATATATAAAAAAAAATCTTTCGAACGATTTGCGTCATTTATAAAAATTAATAGGAACTTTTTGCAAGTAAGATAATTTTATATTTAAGATAGTCAAAAAATATATAGATATCCCATTAAGCTCTTTTCTTAGTTAGCATATTTGATTTGAGTCTAAAAAAAAATTACAAACAATTTTGTTTCTTCCATCAAAAGTAGTCAATTCGGGCCTAAAAACAAAAAAAATAACTCATCCAATCTAATTTGTTTTCTCTCAAATGTAGTCGATTTGAGTCTAAAATTTCTCAATGACATAAATATTTGACCATTACAAGTTATTTAATTCTCCTGCCCATGTAAGATAAGAAGATTTAGAGCACGTTTGGCATAGAATTAATCTTTTTTTATTTATTTTCTTTTATATATGTAGCTATTTATTTCTCAAATCAAAAGTACCCTTTAATATATAGGCAGGTCTACCAATATATCCCTTTTTATTTATTTATTTATTATTATTTTTTTGGTAAAGAAAATTTCAAGAATTTCATGTTTTTGCTTATTTTTACACAAAAATTCTTTATTAAGCCATATATATCAACCTCTGTATTGACTTGCTGAATATAGTCAAGTTAAAAATATATCATTTTTCAATATTTTCTTTGTTCTATCTATAAGTAATAATAATTAAAATTCATCATGGTCGCTTCTAATAATAAATTTAATTGAAATTATTATTTTAATCTTGATTTTAAATGTGTATTTACTAGAAATTATTTTGCAATTGGACTCTTAGAATAAACACTTGTTTAAGGGAATTTAGGTATCTTATTAAAGGAAATTTTCAAACAAATTAGATATTTATTAACCACATGTGCTCTAAGTCTGATTGTTCAAGCGACAAACATTCATGATGTATTCACTTTATACAAGTGTTTATATTCTTTTATATGAGTTTCAGACTTTTTATTTTATTATTATTTATTTTGTTTATATTATTTTTATTATTTTTTTAATTTCTTTAAAAAGTAAAATACAAGAGGTCCATAAATTAAGTATCGGAAGTATGAGCGTTTTGTAACCCGAAATTTTTTTCCGTAAGCACAGCATGGTTCATCTCGATCGCGGAAAGTGTCAAAAGAGGAAAAGAGATTCGAACGTACCACTCCAGGTTGTAGATTGTACTACCTTGTAGTTGTGGACATGGTGGAAAGACATGGGGTTGTTAGAACAAGACATAATATTCAAATACTCGGATTTCTTGACTAGAATCATGCAAGTGGATCCTAAGAGGGATGTGATTGAAGCACTATTGTCCTTTTGAGAATACACAAACAATGTTTTTCGTTTCTCGAATTTTGAGTTGACCCCAATGTTGGGGGAAATAGCCGGTTTTACTGGGTTTGGAGTGAGGTTGCACCATCAGAAGCTTGTAGCCCCAAGGGGCATATACATAAACAAATTCTTTCAACACTTGAACATTTGCAAAGTCAAGGAGGAATCATTAGACAAAGGTTGGATCTCATTAAAATTTGTGTATGATAGATATGGAAAAGAAGACGGATTCAAGAAATTTGGAAGAAAACTCAACAATAAGGGAAGTTTTGAAACATGGAAAGAGCATAAACGTTTTGCTTTTATGGTAGCTTTTTTAGGAACAATGATTTTTCCAAGGAAAGGCGGGAAGATTAACATCCGTTTGGCCGGGGTAGTGAATGTGTTAATTGAGTAACAAATTATAAACTCGTCCCAATGATTTTAGCTAATATCTATTGCGCTTTAACTGTATTCCAGAAAGGGAAGCGTTTCTTCGAGGGATGCAACATATTTCTTCAACTAAGGATAGTAGAACATATTTACCGACCTCCTACGGTGGCAAGGTTCATTCAGGATCGGAGCGATTACAATACAAGTCATGCCAAAAGGGTGGAGAAATTCAGGTGTCTAGAAATGGTCAATGCTTTGGTGGAGCGTTTTCGCTCGCTAACGGAAGATAAGATCACTTAGAATTATCCTTGATTCCCTTGGGAAGAGGTCATACATATGTTGTTTGTTCCCTTTTTTTTTTTTTTATTATTGATGGGTATTAGAGGTGTACAACGATACGTACCACTGCGGGTTCTACGTCAGTTAGGTAGGCATCAAATTCTACCTATTATGGAGGATATGAAAGATTTTGTATCCGAAGTTAGGCTAGAGGTCCCCCCTTCTTGAAGGATTAACCCAAAGATTTGGGATGGTTTTATAGCAGGACTTCTTGAATAATGGGATGTAGTATAGCAGGGCCATCCTGGATAATGGGACACTAGCTCCCCTTCTGAATAATGGGACTAGCAATACCTTCCTAAATAATGGGATGTGTATAGCAGGACCCTCCTGATAATTCGAAACTAGCAGGACCCTCTTGAATAATGGGACTAGCAGGACCCTTCTTAAAAATGGGATGTAGTATAGCAGGGCCCTTCTAGATAATGGGACACTAGCAGGACCCTCCTGAATAATGGGACTAGTAGGACCCTCATGAAAAATGGCACTTAGTACAGTAGGGCGCTCCTGGATAATGGGACACTAGCAGGACCCTCCTAAATAATGGGACTAGCAGGACCCTCTTGAATAATGAGACGTAGTATAGCAGGGCGCTTCTAGATAATGGGACACTAGCAAGACCCTCCTGAATAATGGGACTAGCAGGACATTCCTGAATAATGGGACACTAGTAGGACCCTCCTGAATAATGGGACTAGCAGGTCCCTCCTGAATAATGGGACTAGCAGGATCCTCCTGGATAATGGGACACTAGCAGGACCCTCCTAGATAATGGGACTAGCTGGACCATCCTTAATAATGGGATGTATTATAGCAGGGCCCTCCTGGATAATGGGACACTAGCAGGACCCTCATGAATTATGGGACTAGCAGAACCCTCCTGGATAATGGGACATTACCAGGACCTTCCTCAATAATGGGATTAGACTAACATAATTTAATGTAACTGGATCATTATGAGGAATGAAGTTGGTTCAAACATGCATAAGCCATTTGAAGAGTACATCATAACAAAGCTCGAGTCATTCAAAGAATTCGCTTGTAGAATAAGGTCAATCCACATTTCAAGCTCAGGATCTTATCCGAAAAAAGGGTTAAACTTTCAACCTCATTTCCAATTGAAGTAGCAGAAGCTCTCTCTAAGAATAAGTGCAATATATTTAAATATGAGTAGAGGGAACCTACCTAGAGAAAGGCATTTACCTTCAGACTTAGTCGAGATGAAAATTAATATCTCATAACTTGAGAAACATGAAGACCCAAGTCAAGACTCAAGAGACGTGGCATTGATAGGATTTTGCACTTGTATTTATTTTAAGTTGTTGTCTTTCCCTTTCATGTAAAATAGGGGGACGCAAAGTGAAACGTAGATGGGATCTCACCCGACTTCCAACGCATCATTTCATCTCGTTGAACTACACGTGACCTGATTCCCTTATAACCCGAGATATGTAGTATGTCAATAACCAGGATTCGATCACATAATTTTTCCTTTCATATAAGAGTTCGGTCAATACTTGTCACATTGTCTACTTCTTTGTCTGTAAACTCTTCGTGTTTTTTGTCTAAGAGGTGCAAACTGTAGACACGTGATTTTTGACCGAACTTAAGATTTTACACCCTTTTAATACTTGAATATTATTATTTTAGTTGGCATATATATTTCAAATAAATGAATAACAAGACGTGAAAATTATAACAAATTATATACTTTATTTACATTTAGATTTTTAATAAAAGAAGTTTGTACATGTAATGTATTTATTAGTTATTATTTATTTTTATTAATATTTCAACTTTTACCTAGTTTAAAGAATAAAAGTATGTGTTATGAATTGAAAAAGAAGAAAAACGAGTCCTAAATAATTCAAATTACTTCACCCTTAATCCTAATTACCCTCAAACTCCCCTAACTTATTCCTCCTATAAATCCTCTTCCCATTTATTTTCCCTTTCTGATTTTACGTAAATTTCCCCACCCCCCACGTTTTGTTGTTTTTTTTCTTTTTCTTATTTTATTTCTTTTCTTTTCTAAGTTTCTACTCCTGAAAATTGTCAACCAAATACCCTTCAAATCTTCAATTAGATTATACTCACCTCTCCACATGTTTTTTTAAAATTTTTATTATTTTTTTTCTATTTTTCTGCTCCTCAAAGCTCTCAATCAAATTGCCTTAAAATCTTCAACTAAATTATATTCCCCACTTCCTCACGTTTTTTTAATTACCACCAGACTTACATCAAAAAATTATAAAAAGCAACGTACAGTAGAAAAAAAAAGAAGAACAGAGGGCAGAGAGAAAAAAAGTCAAAGCAACAGTAAAAAAAATAATTCAATTGAGCAGGGAGTGGAGATTCAGATTTTCGTTTACACCTACTAGTTTGCATCTTTGACCAATAAGTATCAATTTAAGTATAATTTTTTTTTTTTACAAAAGACCAATAAATAACAATAAGGTTTCAGTAAAGAATGTGGTTCCACATCTTTTTGAGATACTTTTTTTTAAAAAAATAATTAAATTCGAATGCAGTGATGCACCTTAGCCAAATGATCATAATCATATTAATTTTGATTTAAAGTAAATTAAAAAATTTAGACTAAAAATATTAAGGTGACACGATTAAGAGAAGAAAGAAGCTATGCTTCTAAGTAATTGTATGTCAAAATTGAGAATGCAGTTATGCATCTCGTTTAATAATTAATAAAATTCAACAAATAAAAATATGAGCAAACCATGACTTATAACAGAATTTATCTAAATAATAATAATAATAATAGTCAAGTATAAGTTAATAAAACTGATCGTTCTAAAACTACGAGACTCGAGGGATACCTAATACCTTCCCTCGGTCAAAAGAATTCCTTACCCGAACTTTTGTTTTTGTAGGCCAAATAAAGAGTCATTTCCTTTCAATTAAGTATTAATAAGAAAAGGTGACTTGCAACACCATAACTCTATTCCAAGTGGCGACTCTGAAATAAAATAATCCCTAATTAATACCGTCACTTAAATTGGAAAAACCCTTTTTCAAAACCATTATTTGCGAAAATAGGGGTGTGATAGATGGCGACTCTGCTGAGAAATAACCATAATTCGAGATTTATTATATTGGCTTCTACTTGATTTTGTTATTTTTAATATTACTTTTGGATGTATTGTGTATGCTAACCTAATGTGCTACTTTCTACTCATTTATCGCTTTTATATTGGTGAACTATATTAAATTATCTTCTTTTACCCAACCACTCTAAGTCTCTAGTAACACTTCACACAGTCAGATGAATGCAGTTATGCATCCTACTTTCTATTGAGATAAAGTTGGAGTGTCTTGACACCCAATGAAGGATGTTAGTCACACATGTTAGGCAGAGTTGGACCAACAATGAAGTCGGAATAGCATTGCTACAGATAATTGCCCCTCCCTAGCTCGAGTTGTCCACTCAGCTAAGCCAGTATTGATACCTATCTCTTTTAGGCTTGAACCTAGTAAAACTGGAACATATACATGCTTATCCCTATGTGGGTTCCGCTTATTTTCAATACTTACATTTCGACTTAGTGGACTCGACATCGGAGTCAGGTTCTTCTAGGACAGGAGACCTTCTTCTTGGCTAACATGTATATTATACGTGTTATTTATAAAATATCATTTGGAAGACCTCGACTGTTGACCAGCTTTAGGTTCCATCTAAATAAATCCCTAAATATTAATTTATATTTTTATAACTTTTGAAAAAAAAAATTGAAATAAAATATTAAACGTGTAAACCTATATATATATATAACAAAAAATGAATTTGTCATACAATATTTATATATACAAAAACAACTTTCGACCGATTTGCGTCATTTATAAAAATTAATAGGAAACATTTTGCAAGTAAGATAATTTTATATTTAAGATAGTCAAAAATATATAGGTATCCCCCCATTAAACTCTTTTCTTAGCTAGAATATTTGATTTGAGTCTAAAAAAAATCTTCTAACAATTTAGTTTATTTTCCAACTAAAGTAGTCAATTTGGGCCTAAAAACAAAAAATATAACTCATCCAATCTAATTTGTTTTCTCTCTAAAGTAGTTGATTTGAGTCTAAAATTTCTCAATGACATAAATGTTTGACCAATACAAATTATTTAATTTTCCTTTTCATGTAAGATAAAAAGATTTAGAGCACGTTTGACATAGAATTAATCTTTTTTTAAAAAATTTCTTTTAAATGTTTAGCTATTTATTTCCTAAAACAAAAGTCCCCTTTAATATATTGGCAGGTCTCCCAATATATCTCTATTGGTGAGTTGAAATTTCCAACAATTATTTATTTATTTATTTTTAATTTATTTTTGTCAAAGACAGTTTGAAGAATTTCATTTTTTTTCTTATTTTTACACAAAATTTCTTTATTAAGCCATATATATCACCCTCTGTATTGACTTGCTGACTGTACTCATGTTAAAAATATATCATTTTTCAATACTTTCTTTGTTCTATATATAAGTAATAATAATTAAAATTAATCATGGTCGCTTCTAATAATAAATTTAATTGAAATTATTATTTAAACCTTGATTTTAAATGTGCATTTACTAGAAATTGTTTTGCCATTGGACTCTTAGAATAAACACTTGTTTAAGGGAATTTAGGTATCTTATCAAAGGAAATTTTCAAACAAAATAGATATTTATTAACCACATGTGCTCTAAGTCTAATTGTTCAAGTGACAAACATTCATGATGTAGTTACTTCATAGAAGTGTTTATATTATTTTATATGAGTTTCACACTTTTTAATTTTATTATTATTCTTTTTTTATTTATTATTTTTTATTTCTTTAAAAAGTAAAATATAAGAGGTCCATAAATTAAGTATCAGAAGTATGAGCGTTTCTTAACCCGACATTTTTTCAATAGGCACCAGATGATTCATCTCGATCGCGAAAAGTATCAAAAGAGGAAAAAAGATTTGAATGTACCACACCAGGTTGTAGATCGTACTCCCTTACAGTTGTGGACATGGTGGAAAGACATGGGGTTGTTAGAACAAGGCATAATATTCAAATACTTGGGTTTCTTGACTAGAATCATGCAAGTGGATCCTAATAGGGATGTGATTGAAGCACTGTTGTCCTTTTGGGACCCCGCAAACAATGTTTCATTTCTCGAATTTTGAGTTGACCCCAACCTTTGAGGAAATAGCTGGTTTTACTGGGTTTAGAGTGAGGTTGCACCATCAGAAGCTTGTAGCCCCAAGGGGCATATCCATCAATAAATTCTTTGAACAGTTGAACATTTGCAAAGTCAAGGAGGAATTATTAGACAAAGGTTGGATCTCATTACAATTTTTGTATGATAGGTATGGAAAAGAAGACGGATTTAAGAAATATGGAAGAAAACTCAACAATAAGGGAAGTTTTGAAACATGGAAAAACCATAAATGTTTTGCTTTTATGGTAGGTTTTTTAGGAACAATGGTTTTTCCAAGGAGAGGCGGGAAGATAAATATTTGTTTGGCCGGGGTAGTGAATGCGTTTATTGAGAAAAAGAATTATACCATTGTCCCAATGATTTTGGCTAATATCTACCGCAATTTAACTGTCTGCCAGAAAAGGGAAACATTTCTGTGAGGGATGCAACATATTGCTTCAACTATGGATAGTAGAACATTATAACCGACCACCTAGGGTGGCAAGGTTAATTCAGGATTAGAGCGATTACATTACAAGTCTTACCAAAAGGGTGGAGAAATATAGGTGTTCGGAAGGGGTCAATGCTTGGGTGGATGTAACGACCCTATAAATGAACTAGGTGAACTAGAGCCTCCCATGTGTTTTGATGGTTGGTCATGTGGTGTTTATGGTCATCTCTCATAGCTCAAAAAGAATTAGGTGGTCCATTACCTATCCAATTAAAGATCTTTGAGTCCTCTTTCCAACGCCATCGAGTTTGCCTAATTCCGATCTCGGAGTTAAAAGTTATGCCCGAAATAGTGAAGCACTGTCAGGCTGGAAATTCTTCACGACCCGTTTGACGGGCCTTGGTGATGATGACGGTCCGTAGAGATGGCCTTGGTGTTTCCTTGGACGTTTGGAGGTTGGCAAGCCTTAGGGGAGCTACTGCCTAGGGACCATGGGCCCCTTCACGGGCCGTGGTCCCTCTTCACGGTCCGTTAAGTCTTCCTTGGTCCCTGACGAGGCTGCCCTAGTGAGGGTTTTTTAAGTAATTTCGTTTTAATTGTTTATTATTTGGGTTGATTTTAAATTGGTTATATGATAAATGTATACGGTTTTAAGTCTTTTAACAAGTCATTTACTCTCTTTAGACCCCAAATCAAAACCCTATTTCCTTTCTCTCCCAAAGTCTTCTCTCTAGAAACTCCTTTGGAGCTCAAGGTCAAGTCAAGCTAGGGTTGACGATTTCATGGTGTTTCTTCTTCAATTTCGTTTGGTTCTTGAAGATTAAGGTATGGGGACTCTTCATCTTTGATTCCTTCTTCAATCAAAGAGTCAATTCAAAAGATTTCAAAAGTTGTTCAAAAACTCAAAAACAAACCTAATTTCAATTCTAGCATGGGTTCTTGCATTAATTGATTTTAAATGATGTTT
>JAJOOH010023123.1:0-17379 GCA_029582605.1 Solanum gracilifrons
CGGAACGGTACAGAGACGTCTATACTTTTCTTCAAGAGGCTATAGGACTTTAGGAAATCTCTATGTTTTTGTCTTGTCTCCTTTTGTGCTATAACTTGCTTCCAATTGGTATCTGACGATTCGAATTGGTATCTAACCTCCTTCGCTCTTCTGTCCGCAGATGGTTAACACTAGATTCAATGACGTCAGGCCCATAGATACCGTCAACGCTCCAGCTGAGGAATCTGCAGCAAGAGGTCGCGGTCGAGGTAATGGTAGAGGAAGAGCTAGCGGTAGAGGCCGAGGAAGGGTAGCGCCTACTAGGGATTGAGCACTAGTTGAGAATGCTCCCAGAAATGAGCCCCTCATGCGCATCATGAAGAGGTAGAGGAGAATGTAGAGGTTGAGAATGAGGAGAATGTTGGACAAGAGGAAGAGGTGCAAGCTCAGACTACATGTATTCCTCCCTCAGACCCAATGTTATAACAACAGATTATGTCATTCTTGAAAGGATTGGTTGGTCCTGGAGGGCTTCCCTCTGTTCAAGCAACTCAAGCTCTCGCCAATCCCCCTATTGCTATCACTGTCCCCAAGGTGGGAGGAACTGTAGGTAATGATGCCTTCTTTTGTCCTTTGGTATGTCTTGTTGTAACTGGTAATGAGCATGAGATGTTGAGTAAATTCTTGAAGTTGAAACCGCCTGTGTTCCATAGTTCTTAGAGTGAGGATGCCTATGAGTTCATCCTTTAATGTTATGAGAGGCTTCATAAGTTGGGAATTGTCCATCAGCATGGCGTGGAGTTTGTGACCTTTCAACTTCAAGGTGAGGCTAAGTAGTGGTGGAGCGCTTATGTGGAATGCCGATCTTCATTTTTACCCCCACTTACTTGACCCAGTTTCATGCTTTGTTCTTGGGGAAGTATATGTCTCGGACTTTGAGCTATCGTAAGAAGGATTAGTTCATGGATTTGGAGCAAGGTGGTATGACTGTGGCTGCTTAAGAGGCCAAGTTCTATGCTTTGTCTAGATATGCTACGCAGTTGGTGACTACTGAGGAAGAAAGGATCCACCTATTTGTTAAGGGACTAAATTCTAAATTGCAGGTATTGTCTATTCATATGACCTCTGCAGGAAAAATCTTTAACAAGGTAACAAAATTTGTAAAGAAAATGGAGGGGGTGAGGCGAGACAGTCAGGCTAAGGCATTGGCTAAGAAAGACAAAATTTCAGGCAACTTTTAGGGTCCTTACTCCAGAGGTTGTGGGAGGCCGACACTTGTAGCCCAGCCAATTCAGTCCGCTATGCCCTCTTCTATAGGTAATTATTCCCGAACTCCACCTCAAAATTTGATTCAGGATATCTAGGGAGCCGTACTGTCGATGGACAATAGGCCATCCTTTGATCATACTTGCTATAACTATGGAGAACCTGGGCATATAAGGAGAGATTGTTCCCACCCATGCATGATGGATTCCACGTACCAGTAGACTAGATCAGTGGTGCCTGCGGGAAATGGTAATAATGGTCGAAGGTGTCCATAAAGTAGGCGAGGAGGAAATCAGCGAGGCCACAGAGGTAGGGGAAATGGTAAAGCAGGTAGAGGTACAGTGCAACCATGTAGGGAAGTCACCCGTCATGACTACAGAACTTAGTGTTATGCCTTTACAGGCAAGACTGAGGCAAAGGCGTATGACGCAGTGATCACAAGTATTATTCTTGTCTGTGATCAGATGGTTAATGCATTATTTGATACGGGTTCTACTTATTCTTATGTGTCCGTGCGATTTGCCTCACAATTTAATATGAATTTTGATATACTTGATGCCCCCATTCATGTTTCCACCCCAGTTGGAGAGTCTGTCATAGTCACCCATGTCTATCGTGCTTGTCCTAATTTATTTATGGGTTTTCAGAATTGGGCCGATTTGGTGATTTTGGATATGACTGACTTTGATATAATTTTAGGCATGACTTGGTTATCCCCCTATTATGATGTGCTTAATTGTAATACTAAGTCTGTAACTCTAGAAATTCCGGAAAGAGAAAATTTAGAGTGGGAACGGGTGTACAAGCCTAAGCAAGCTAAGATCATATCCTTCATTCGGGCTAGAAAATAGGTACGGCAAGGTTGTTTGGCTTATTTGGTTCATATTCGGGATTTTGAGGTTGAGTCTCCTTCTATTGAGTTTATTCTTGTGGTGTCAGAATTTAGAGAAGTGTTTCCTACTGATTTGTCTGGTATGCCCTGGATAGAGATATAAATTTCTTCATTGATTTGGAACATGGTACTTGCCCCATTTCTATCCCTCCATATCGCATGGCTCTGACAGAATTAAGAGAGCCTAAGGCCCAAATCCAAGTATTTTTTGATAAAGGATTCATTCATCCTAGTGCTTCCCTGTGGGGTGCTCCGGTATTGCTTGTTAAGAAAAATGATGGTAGTATGAGGATGAGTATAGACTACCAGCAATTGAATATGGTCACCATTCGAAACAAGTACCCATTACCTCGAAAAGATGATATTTTTGAAGAATCAAAAGGTGCATCAGTTTTCTCCAAGATTGATCTAAGGTCTGGTTACCATCAGTTAAAGATTAAGCCTGGGGATGTGCCCAAGACGACGTTTAAAATCCGCTATGGGCCCTACGAGTTTATAGTTATATCGTTTGGGTTGACTAATGCGCCTGCAACTTTTATGAGTTTGATGAATGGTGTGTTCAAACTATTACTCTTTATTGATGACATTTTGGTCTATTCGAAAAGTGAGAAAGAGCATGCCGACCATCTTCGTATTGTTCTGGGCGTTCTTGGGAAACAAAGGTTGTATGCGAAATTTTCTAAGTATAAATTTTGGTTCACTTCGGTTGCCTTTTTTGGCCATGTAGTTTCAAAGGAGGGGGTAATGGTAGATCCCCAAAAGATTGAGGCGGTTAAGAATTGGGTTCGGCCTAGCTTTGTGACAGAAGTTAGTAGTTTTGTCGGGCTCGCTAGCTACTATCGTCGGTTTGTGAAAAACATTGTTTCTATTTATACATACTTGATGAATTTCACCAAAAATGAGATACCATTCAAATGGACTGAAAAATGTGAAGAGAGCTTTCAAAACCTCAAGACTCTCTTGACCACAACACCTATTCTAGCACTACTGGTTGAAGGTAAAGATTTTATAGTTTATTGTGATGCTTCACATTCTGGTTTGGGTGCGGTGTTGATGTAGGATTAGAATCGCATTGCCTATGCATCGCGACAGTTGTAGGTGCATTAGAGGAATTATTAAACGCATGATTTGGAGTTCGCAGCGGTAGTATTTGCTCTTAAGATTTGGCGGAATTATTTTTATTGTGTAAAGTGTGAGGTAATTACTGATCATCGCAGTCTACAACATGTATTCACTCAAAAGGATCAGAATTTGAGACAACGAAGGTGGATGAAGCTACTCAAGGATTATGATGTGACCATGCAATATCATCCGAGCAAGCCGAATGTAGTGGCAGATGCACTAAGTCGAAAAGTAGTAAGTATGGGTAGTTTGACTTGCTTGAGTGTAACTAAGCGACCTTTGGCTAAGAAAATTCAGACCTTGGAGTCTAAGTTTATGCAGTTGAACATCTCAGAAAAAGGTGGGGTGTTAGCTAGCATTGAGGTTAGGGCCATATTCATCGAGAGATCAAGGCCAAACAGTTTGAGGATGAAAATTTGAACGAGCTTAAGAAAAGGACTGTTATTGGTAAGGCACAAGAGACCACTCTTGATGTGGATGGTGTGCTCAGTTTTAAAGGAAGGATTTGTGTTCCTCGAGTTGATGACTTGATTCAGAAATTGTTGATAAAATCCCATGGTTCGCGATATTGCATTCATCCGTGTGTGACCAAGATGTACCGAGATTTGAGGGGAATTTATTGGTGGCCGAGCATGAAGAAAGACATAACGGAGTTTGTGGCTAAGTGTCAAAATTGTCAACAAGTAAAGTATGAACATCAAAGACTGACGGGTTTGCTTCAGAGAATGCCAATTCCGGAATGAAAGTGGGAAAGGATAGCCATGGATTTTGTGGTTGGTCTTCCCAAGAATTTGGGGAAGTTTGATTCTATTTGGGTAGTGGTTGACAGATTGACTAAGTTAGCCCATTTTATTTCGATCAAAATAGATTATAATGTTGAACAATTGGCTAAGGTATATGTGAAAGAGATAGTCATGAGGTTGCATAGGGTGCCCCTTTCTATCATCTTTGACCGTGGTACGCAATTCACATCCATGGTTTGGAGGAAATTACATGAGGAATTGAGCACACAACTCACTTTAACTACAACTTTCCATCCATAGACGAACGGGCAGTCAGAGAGGACTATTCAAGTGTTGGAAGACATGTTGGGGGCATGTGTGATTGATTTTGGAGGGCATTGGGATAAGTCCGTACCGTTGTGTGAGTTCTCCTATAATAATAGTTATCACTCCAGCGTAGATATGACACCATTTGAGGCACTTTATGGGAGGCAATATAGATCACCCATAGGATGGTTCGAGGCTGGAGATGTGAAACCTTTTGGGGTTGATTTAGTGAAGGATTCTCAAGATAAGGTGAGGTACATGCAAACTAAGCTTTTAGTGGCCCAGAGTAGACAAAAGTGGTTTGTAGACGATAATGTAAGAGACATGGCATTTCAGACTCGTGAGAATGTTCTTCTAAAAGTATCACCAATGAAACGGGTAATGAGATTTGGCAAGAAGGTCAAGCTTAGTACCCGATACATTAGGCCATTTGAGGTTCTTGAATATGTAGTACCAGTGGCATATAGGTTTGCGTTACCTCCTAGCTTATCGGGAGTTCATTCGGTATTTCATGTGTCCATGTTGAAGAGATAGCATGGTGACGGGGATTACATCATAAAATCAGACTCAGTTGTGTTAGATAAAGACCTTCAGTATGAGGAAGAACTGATTGCAATTATTGATCGTGATGTCCGGAAGCTCAGGACCAAACAGATTAAGTCTGTGAAAGTTCAATGGAAGCATCGTCTAGTTGAGAAAGCTACTTGGGAAACCGAGAATGACATATGAGACAAGTACCCCCAGTTGTTCGTCGATTCATGTACTACTTCATTCTTTCTTTAGCCTATATTCCGAAGTTTGTCACTCGGGGACGAGTGATGGGTAAATTGGTATCTATTGTAATGATCGGCTTCTGTCGTTATAGAAAATCCATCGAGGAAAATTTTTGGGCCAGAAAACTTTTTCGTAGTAACTTGGAATTTCCCAACCTAACCCAAATTTGGAAGAAATCGAAGTCAGTGAGTTCTAGAGAAATCTGGTAATAATTGGTATATATATTTATGAATTGATAGTTAAGACGTAAAGGAACCCGTACGACTTTGTAGAATTGAATTCGGGCGAGTAGACCTCCCGAAATCGATTTTAGCGTGAAAAGGTAGTTTCTTAGTGACATGGGATGAAGGCGTGTTGTCAAATTGGGGTATAAAAATTCTTTATTTAGCTTTCTGTTCCATGCAAGCCGCTATGTCGGGATTTTATGCCGTTAGGGCGGGGTCGCTGTAGCTGGGTGAGTACCAATGTGGCGGAACATACACGACTTAAGTCGGAAATAAACCCCAAAATCATTTTATTCTGCACTTTTTGACTTTGAGAGCTAAGGAACGACCCCATGTGTTTTCTTGACAGTTTTCCACTATTCTTCAGGCTAAAGGTAAGGTTTTCACACCATAATCCATTTTTCGATCCGTAGAACGTACTTTCTTAGGTGATTATTGTTGGGGAACGGTTTTGGAACTGTTTGGATGGTGGGGAAAGCCCTAATTTGGATATTGGGATCATGGGTTTGATCTAGGGTTGATAGTGTTGGCTTTAATCCGGGTAATTAGACATCGTTTATTGATTCCCGTGCTATTATGATTGTTTGTAGACCAAGAACAAGTGGAAAGAATACGAAAAGGGAAGAATCAAGTTTCTTAGGGGATTCAAGCTTGTTTCGAGGTAGGTGATGGTTGTAATTTCATGTTGTGTGATATATGTTTGTTCTTGCTTCATTATGATACATGTATGTATGCGAATGTTGCATTATTGATCACACTAATCGTAAATGAGATTCTTGAATAATTGAATGTCATGAATCATGAATTGATTGTATGATTATGAGAATATACTTGTGATTGTGGCTTGTTGAATGGATCGGGTGTTGCGTTCCAATACACTAATTTGGATCGGTTGCCACCTACCGGCATAAACATTGGAACGGGTGTCACGATCCAACACGCTAACTTGGAACGGGTACCACGTACCGGTACACTAACAGTTTGGGTGTGAGTTCCATGAGAGGACCATTGACTTGACATAACTATATATCTTGAGAATTGTGAGATTGTAAGTTGTTCGTAAATGATATCGATATTGTATATGTTTGGTGTATGCATGTTATTATATTGTTGTAAGAGCTTATGTATGTTGCACTTAGTGGGATAGCCGCGTGATCTTACCAGTACACGGTAGTTGTATACTGATACTGTACTTGCTCTTTCTTTGTTGAGTACATGGGATCTTCAAGCGGCTACTAACAGACCTCGTTTAGAAGATCAGTGATCGACTCGAATTCAAGGGTGAGCCAGTTCTTTTGGTCTGCCATGAGTTCTCTTTTGTTTATGTTCCCATTTCGGACTTAGACTAGTTCATTAGGATTTTCTTATTTTTTATTGGGTTGTACCCATTTCATTAGACTTGTTGAACTTTAGATATTTTGGTACATTGACTTTCGGGTTCTAGGTATTATTCCGCATTTGTTTGATTAGGTTTTTTTTGGAGTTTATGGGAACTCTATCTTTCCTTTTCTTAGACATTTAAACCTGCTTCCGTATCTTTAAATGCCTTAGTTGTTGATTAAGTTTATTAAGTTTGGGTTGTAGAATGGTTTTCCCACTAGTGGGTTAGTGTGGGTGCCACTCACGACGGTCTGGGTCGTGACAATCACACCAAATTTAGCGTTTCATAAAATGAGTCTTTTCGTTGTTACCTAACGATGGATTTATATGTATATCGATTAAACTTAATTTTTGGTAGATGTTACTAAAATTAGATGAAAAAAGATAAATAAAACTATCATGTTATTGTAAAATAAGAAGAAGTTAACCTTTTCTTTATATATGTGTGTGTGCGGATTAATAGTATCTGTAATATATAATGAAAGATTAGTATCCTTTATTATCTATCTTATATACTATATTTAAAGCATGAAGGTCCTTAGAAATATTGTTTGAACTTTTTGTCCTTTATTAAAGAACTCTGTGTTAAACAAAATTGTCTTGTCACGATTTTTCTTCAATTATTATATTATTATTTTATTACATTAAATATTAATTGTAATATGAATCGTAAAATAATTGACCAAAATCGTCTATGGATAGGTTAAATGTAAAGCTATAAGAAGGTTTAGATAAGTCCAAAATATTTCATAAAATATTTTATTTATTCAAATTTCCTAAAATAAAATAAAAAATTCCACGAGTCCTAATTATACGAGGACACTCCTAAAGATGGTCTTACATGGATAACTTAATATTGAATATACCTAAACTAATGGAAAAGTTCTGTGAATATATATGATTAGACTTAATTTCGGTAATTTTGTACTACTTTAGTTTTGGTTATTTGATTATTCTAAATTTGTTAGAATTTTATTTATATAAAAAAATAGAAGTAGCGTAGTATGAAGTTACCATAATTACTAATCATGTAACAACCTATTTCCGTCGTTACAGAAAAGCCAATAGGTTAAGAATTTGGGCCAGAAAACTTTTGAGTAGTGACATGGAAATTTCTAACCTAGTCCAGATTTGGACGAAATCTGAGTCAGGTGAGGTCTAGGGAAGTCTGGTAATGAATGGGGGATTTAGTTATGAACTTGATCACATGAGTAGATAGCCAAGACGTTAAGGATCCCGTACGGCTTTACAATATTGAATTCGGGGGAGTAGAACTCCCGAAACAGATCTTAGCGTGAAAGAGTAGTTTTAGAACCTCAAGATTTGAATGTGTGTTGCGAAATGGGAGTTTGGAACTCAAATTCCGGCTCTCTGTCTCCGGGCAAGCTGCTAGGGCTGGGTTAGTTCCGCTAGGGCGGGGCTTCTGTGGCGGGTTGGGTCCCGCTGTGGCGAGACAATTGTGACTTAAATCAGGGAAAAACCCCAAATTTGTTATTTTCTGCAAACCTTCGTTCTTGAGAGCTAAGAGATGACCCAGGGATATTTCTTGACAGATTTCCACGACTTCTAGCGCAAAAGGTAAGATTATTACTCCCCTAATCTATTTTTTGATCCGTAGAACATAGATTCTTGGGTAATTATAATTGGGGAAGGATTTTGACCTAAAGTTAATTGTGTGAGAAGCCCTAATTGAACAATAGGATCTTAGGTTTGGCCATGGAGTATAGTTATGTTATTATCCAGGTAAATAAGGCCTTGTTTATTGATCCTTGCGTTAAATGAATTGTTTTAGACAAAGAAAAAGCGAAAAAAATCCAGAAAGGAAAGGCTCAAGTGTCTTCGGAGGATTCAAGATTGTTTCTAGGTAGGTGATGGTTTGATTTCCTGTTTGTGTGATATACGTCGGTTAATTGCTTCATTGTATGCATGTATGTGAATAAGGAAATGCGAACCAAATGTAATGCAAATGAGTATATGTATATGAACAATTACATTCCATGACCCCATTACATGATTGTATGACTACGAGGTTTGTTCATTACGGGTGTGCTTGTCATAGTGGCTGTGTTGATTGGATTGGGTGTCACGTTCCGGCACATATAATAGACCAGGTGTCACTCTCCGACACATATATTGGATTGGGTGTCACGTTCTGACACATATATTGGACCAGGTGTCACGTTCCAACATAATATTGGACCAGGTGTCACGTTCCGACACATACAATGGATTGGGTGTCACGTTCCGACACACTAATAATTTGAGTATGGCTTCCATGAAAGGACCACTTGTGATTTTTTACGTTCATATCTAATTGCCATTGATATTGGGAAATTATATGTTGCTCCTGAAATGCAAATTAAACTATGTATTCTATATATGTGTGCTTACTGTGTTGTAATTACCTGCTTGTGTTTCGCTTACTGGAGTAGCCACGTGATCCTAATAGTACAATGTGGTTGTGTACTGATACTGCACTTGCTTGATCTTTGTTGAGTACAGGGTATCTCCAGGTGACTACTGATAGACCTCATCTAGGGGATCATTAATCGAGACCAGATTCAAGGGTGTGCAAGTTATTTCAGGATGCCATGGATCCATCCTTAGTTTAGTCCACTCCTTTTGGACTCTGACTCAGATTCTATTGTTAGATTTATTTGTATGTTTAGTTTCGGAGTCGTACCACTCTTTCTTAGACTTGTTGACTAGTAGAATTTTGGTGCAATGACTTTCAGGTTCAAAGGGTTAACTTCCTCCATAGTTTGTTTAGTTGTTCATTTAAGATTTCGAAGTTTAGGGAACTCCATGTTATTTAGTCATTTAAACCTACTTCCGTATCTTTAAATGCCTAGTTTTTCGTTAAGTTGCTTAGTCGGGTTGTGGTAATGGTTTTCCCACCGGAGGGTTAGTGTGAGTGCCAATCACGTCGGTCTGAGTCGTGACAAAGTTTGTATCAAATCCCCAGGTTCGTTGATCTCATTGTACCAAAATGAGTTTAGTAGAGTCTTGCGGAACGATACGGATACGTCTGTACTTTTCTTCGAGAGGCTATAGGAATTTAGGAAAAACTCATTTCTTTATTTCTTTTGTGCTATTACTTGAATCCAATTGGTATCTAGGTGTTACAAATTGGTATCTTTCCTCCTTCACTCTATTGTAAGAACTAGAGAAACATAGTTTATTAGTTGCGTCCTATAAGGCCAAATTTTGTGTTTTATCAAAATATGGAACTCCATTTTGCTTTAGTCTAATAGAGCAAATTCTTCGCTTTGTGAAGGGATTAAGGTCAGATTCGCACATTCAAGCTTATAGGTGGCTGCTTCAGCAAAATCTTTTCAACTTTATAGGTGTCTGCTTCAGCAAAGAATTTTCAGGAAGTGTTAATTTTTTGACAGAGGTAGAAAGGGGTGAAGTTAGAAGACTTTGCCAAGGTGACAGTATTCATGAAGTTTTGTAAGGACGGATATAATGAACACCATTACTTTGGAAAATGCATTTTGTATTGTTGTCATAATATGTATGGATTTCTTAATAAATGATAAAAGTATGTTGCGACAATTGAGGTTAGAATCTCTACTACGATTTTCCTAGATTGAGTGTATATTAAAGAGGGTCATGATACAACTATTACAATAGGAGCGATGCCTACTTGGCTAAGTCATTAAATGTGTTACAATTGTGGAGAACATGGACATATGAGGAGATATTGTCCCCATCCGCGCCTGTCTGACCCGCACAGCAGCAGACCAGAGCAATAGGACCAGCGGGCAGTGATAGTAATGGTAGAGGACGATCACAAGGTACGTGAGAAGGAAATTAGCGAGGCCGTGAAGGCCGGGGAAATGGTAATGCAAGTCGGAAATTTATGCCGCCAGGCAAGGAGGTTGCCCGTCATGATGACAGAGCTCAGTTTTATGCCTTCCCAGGTCAAATCGAGGCTGAGGTGTCAGATGCAGTGATCACAGGCACTATTCTTGTCTGTGATCGGATGGCTACTGTTTTGTTTGATCCAGGTTCTACTTATTCATATGTGTCAGTTAAGTTTGCCTTGGGATTTGAGGCGGTTTGTGATACGCTTGATGCCCCCATCCATATTTCTACCCCAGTTGGAGAGTATGTCATAGTCGCCCATGTATATCGTGTTTGTCCTGTTCTGTTTATGGATTTCCATACTTGGGTTGATTTGGTTATTCTGGATATGACTGACTTTGATATAATCTTAGGCATGACTTGGTTGTCCCCCTATTATGTTGTGCTTAATTTTAATGCTAAGTCTATGACTCTAGAGATCCCGGGTAGGGAAAAATTAGAGTGGGAAGGGGTGTACTAGCTAACCCAGCTAAGGTCATATCTTTCATTCGGGCTAGGAAACTGGTGGGGCAGGGGTGTTTGGCATATTTGGCTCGTCTAAATTTAGAGAAGTGTTTCCTACCGATTTTCCTGTTATGCCTCCGGATAGAGATATATATTTTTGTATTGATCAGGAACAGGACACTCGCCCCATATCCCTTCCTCCCTATCGCATTGCTCCAACAAATTTGAGAGATCTTAAAGCTCAAATCCAGAAGCTTCTTGATAAAGGTTTCATCCGTCCTAGTACTTCTCCGTGGGGTGCTCCTATTTTGTTTGTTAAGAAGAAGGATGGAAGTATGAGGATGTGCATAAATTATTGACAGTTGAATAAGGTCACCATTCGAAATAAGTATATGTTGCCTTGGATCGATGATATCTTTGACCAGTTACAGGGTGCATCAGTCTTCTCTAAAATTGATCTAAGGTCTAGTTACCCTCCGTTAAAGAATAAGCCTGATGATGTACCAAAAATAGCATCCAGGACCCGCTATGGGCACTACTAGTTTTTAGTAATGTCATTTGGATTGAAAATTGCGCCTGCAACTTTCATGAGTTTGATGAATGGTGTGTTCAAACTATTTCTGGATTCTTTTGTTAACGTCTTTATTGACGACATTTCAGTCTATTAAAAGATTGAGGAAGAGCATGTTGACCATCTTCATATTATTTTGGGTGTCCTTGGGAGACAAAAGTTATATGCTAAATTTTCCAAGTGTGAGTTCTGGTTGACTTCAGTTGCCTTTTTGGGGCATGTGGTTTCAAGGGAAGGGGTAATGGTAGATCCCCAAAAGATCGAAGAAGTGAGGAATGGGGTCCGGCCTAGTTCTGTGACTGAAAGTAGGAGTTTTGTTGGGTTTGCCAGCTACTATCGTCGATTTGTGAAGAATTTTTCTTCTATCGCCAGACATCTGACAAGGCTGACCAAAAAGGACGTGCCTTTCGAATGTACCAAAAAATGTGAAGAGATCTTTCAAAAGCTCAAGACTCTTTTGACCACAACACCTATTCTGGCACTACCGGTGGAAGGTAAAGATTTCATTGTTTAGTGTGATGCTTCACATTCGGGTTTGGGTGCTGTGTTGATGCAGGATATGAATGTCATAGCTTATGCATCGCAGAAGTTGAAGTTGCATGAGAGGAACTACCCGATGCATAATTTTGACCTGGCAGCGATAGTGTTTGCCATTAAGATCTGGCGGCATTACCTTTATGGTGTCGAGTGTGAGGTGTTTACTGGCCATCATAGTCTACAACATGTATTCATTCAGAAGTACCTAAATCTGAGATAGCGAAGGTGGATAGAGTTACTTAAGGACTATGATGTTACCATACAGTATCACCCGGATAAGGCTAACATGGTGGCAGTCGCATTAAGTCGGAAGGCGGTGAGTCTGGGTAGTCTAGCTTGCTTGCATGTATCCAAGCGACTTTTGGCCAAGGAGATTCAAACCATGGAGTCAAAGTTCATGCAATTGGGCATCTCAGAGAAAGGTGGGGTGTTAGCTAGCATTGAGGTTAGACCCACGATGATTGAGGAGATCATGGCGAAATAGTTTGTGAATGAGAATTTGAATGAGCTCAGAAAGAAGGTAGTGTCTGGCAAGGCACAAGATGTGACTCTTGACGCGGGTGGTGTGGTCAGTTTTAAGGGAAGAATTTGTGTTCCCCAAGTGGATGACTTAATTCAGAAGATGTTGACAGAATCCCATGGTTCGCGGTATTCCATTCATTCGGGTGTGACCAAGATGTCCAGAGATTTGAAACAACTTTATTGGAGGCTTGACATGAAGAAAGACATAGCTGAGTTTGTGGCTAAGTGCCAAAACTGCCAACAAGTAAAGTATGAGCCCCAAAGTCCTGCAGGTTTTCTTTAGCGAATACAAATTCCGAAATGGAAATGGGAAAGGATAGCTATGGATGTTGTGGTCGGTCTCCCCAAGACTTTAGGAAAGTATGATTCCATTTGGGAGGTGGTTGACAGACTAACTAAGTCTGCCCACTTCATTAATGCGCAACAGTTAGCTAAAGTGTATGTGAAGGAGATAGTGAGGCTGCATGGGGTACCCCTTTCTATCATCTCGAACCGGGGTACATAGTTCACATTCAAGTTTTGGGGAAAATTGCATGAGGAGTTGGCCACTCATATCACTTTTAGCACAGCCTTCCATCCACAAACGGATAGACAGTCAGAGAGAACTATTCAAGTGTTAGAAGACATGTAGATGGCATGTGGGATTGACTTTGGAGGACATTGGGACAAGTTCTTACCTTTGTGTGAGTTCTACTGTGATAACAATTATCACTCTAGCATCGACATGGCACCGTTCGAGGAACTTTATAAGAGGAGATGTAGATCACTCATAGGATGGTATGAGGTTGGAGATGTGAAACCTTCGGGGATTGATTTTGTTAAAGATGATCAGTATAAGGTAAGAGGAATCCAAGTTAAGCTTCTAGCAACCCATTGTCGACAGAGGAAGTATGCGGACCGTAAGGTAAGAGACATGACATTTCAGGTCGGTGAATGATAACATCCAAATATACTTCTTGAAAATAAATATAAACAGTCGTATGCAATATATTTACCCAACTATGAGTCGGGGTCGATCCCACAGAGAATATGGAAGAATATTGTCAATAGAAAATATTTAACTCGGTAGTCGTTATATAAAAATGAGGGGATTTAGATTGAAAAAAAATAAAAACAATAAAATAGCTTTGAACTAAGTATTTATTTATAGTTAGATTATTAGAAATAACAAGGAAGGTGTTCCCCATAAGCTCATAACGCGGTAATCCTAATAATAGTAATCCTATCCTAGTGTATCATATGCAAAGTGGTAAGATATGTATCCCTAAGTGCTTGGTCCGCCAAATAGGAAATTTCACCCCGTACCTTTGTGCGGCTACGTGTGTATAATTTACTAATCCTTACCTTTACCTTATATTAGACATCACATCAATATATGACTTAGTTTTCACCCTCGCACCAATTGACATTACATTATTAGATAGTATCACACTAAATCTCTGTTGGTAATTCTTTTCTTAATAACTACCTCCTTGGTCCGGCAAATAGCAACAAGGCGAGTTCTAATGCGTGCACTCGTTAAAAAGACTTCTAAGCGAAAAAATTATCAATGCATGCATCAACACTATTCAAGAATTACTTAGTTATTATTCATACTTTGTTAATCACTCATGGTTCCACAACCCTAGTTATGAAATTTAGCTACTCAGCATCTCAAAAACACAATCAAAATTTATTAAAATAAATATGTTTGTGTTAATCATAAAAAATTAAGAACAATAGCTAAACTATCTTTTATTAATCACGAATACAAATAAATAGTAAATGAGAAGAAAGAATAAACCACAATTCTTCGACTTCCACGGCGGTTCTTCCAAAGTTCCTAAGCTAAAAGAAAATTTATATTGTGTATTATTTCTTGGTTCTTGGCTCCCTCAAAAATAATTTTTGAAGCCCTATTTATAGATGTACAAAATCTAAATAAAATAATTGAGTTCAAGACAAATCAGGAAAACAAAACCAAAAGAAATTGAATTCCTTTTTTTTTTCCCGTGAAGCTGTACGCGTGGACTGCCTCAAATTGTTTTTGTTGCTGCTGCCGTCAAAGACTGCCACATGCACAAATATTCTCCCTTCAGCTAGTGACATGTGGCAAAGCTGGCAATTGCAATTTGCAATTTGCCGTTTTGTGCTACTTTTCTGCTTATATATACAAAAAAATATATATTATTTTATTAAATTTAATACATTAAGCTATCTGTTTGATTTCTTTCTTCAACCTTCCATCTTTAATTCATTTTAGTTCTAAACTTCTTCATTTTTCCACTAATTTAATCCTACAAATAAAATATACTATTTAGCACAATTTATAAAATTTATGCTCAAAAAGACAAATATAAATAATAAATGTGAGGCAAATAATAATTAAAAATATGTATTTTGACCTCACATCAACACCTCACACTTAAACTTTTTTTCGTCCTCGAGCAAACTTTAAAACTCATCTCAAAAAATCATACTAGCAATGTCATTACTTTGGTTAATACAAACAATTAGGCCATAGACCAATTTCAAAACATCAAGTAGACTTCTCAATCATTATGCAAGACATCTAAATAAACAACAAATCTCTAACCTCCTAACCTCAAGGAAGGACTTTGAATTCATCAAAATTAAGCTTGTTCACCTACTCTCATCAAAGAAAGTTAATAAAATCATTTATCTATCATGAAACAAGTACCCTCACAAGAACAAAGAGTCCACACACTCAAATCAAAAGATTGAATATAAATTAATGACTTAGCATAAAAGAACACTCCCACACTCACAAAGAAAATTCATATGTACGCACAAAGAACCATATGCTTGCCCATTATGTACATCTCCACTAATTAAGCATGCTTGAATATAATCAAATAGGACTTTAACGAGTTGTAATGTAGGCTAGGGGACGAGTAGAAAAACTATATAATAGTGACTTACACTTCCTTAAGCACTTTGCAATTTTAGACTTCATCACCCATTATTTTCTTCTCTTTATTTTCTGCCCTCTCTTCAACAATTATTTCACAAGTAATTCTCATCATCTCAACAATGTTTCAATAATTTTTTTTAATCTTTTTAAAAAAGTTTTCATTCATAATAGTCAGTCTCAACTTACGTATTTTACATGCATTAAGGTGCACGATATCTTTGGAAGGACCAAGGCCATCATCAAGGTAACTTTTTTTGTTCATATTTTTTTTTCACATCACATTCTTTAAAATAGGGCTTTTTAAGCAGTTTGTAGCTATCATTGATTACCTTTTCATTCAACCATCCCTTTTTCTTCAGAATTAGCAATTAGAATAAGTCTATGCTATAATACTCAAGGAAGCAATAAGTGCAAAAACTAGGGATTCAACAAAATAGTTTAGGGTAAAATATGGCTACCAACAAAAGACTACATGCTCAAAAGGGCTAACTAGTGATATAATATCTATAAAGGCTAAAATTTACCAAACAAATCAAAGATAGCCTGTTATCATCTCCTAAACAAAGCAACACCTTTTTATTTCGCTTCAATAACATGCAGGGCAAGTTCTAGATTAAGATGCAAAATATGGAATAAACAAAATCCCACCACGCATGACACAAGTATCAATCAAGATGGATCAATTCCACTTCTAAGAGAGACATGATCATAACAAATTACAAAATAAAATAAGTTGTATATAAAGTCACAACCATGAACCTATATGTCAAAAGTTTGCAACTTCACTAGCAATCAAGCATTCACAAGAAAGTACTACTCAAAATTAGGCCCAAATAGTAAGTATCACATAACTCAAAAGGGTCTTTTCTTTTCTCTTCAAAAAAATAAAAATAAAAATAAAATTTCTTCCTAAAAAAATAAATAAAAGACACTCGGTTCAAAGGGACTATCCTCAGAAAAAGAACCGAAAACAAAAGCCAAAGAACCCATCCTAAAAAAGAAAAGACTCAATAAAATAGTAAAAACTAGGAATTCATTCCCCCACCCCACGCTTAGAACATGGCACTGCCCCCAGTGCAACAACATAAGCTAATGATTGAGAGAAAGAATTTATTTTTGGGTTGGGCTAAGTGTGCTCCTACTCACGAAAAAGAATTATTATTTTTTTCGAATTTTTTTTTGTACTAGGTCCGCAACGCGGACTGGATATGGACTTCACTGTCTGAATATTTTTTTTTTATATATTTTTTTTATTTTATTCTTAAACTATATTAACAAATCTAACACACACTTCACCCTAACCAAAATATGTGGAAGAATTTACCCCCACACTTGAAAAGATGTTTTGTCCCCAAAACATCAATTAAAATTTTAAAACAAGGGTTAGAAAAACTCCTTGTGGCCTCTAGGCCTAGCTAGTAACATGTTCTGTTAATTTTCATCATGGGTCGTTACCCCACACTTAAGCTCAAATGTGCTCCTTAACTCCAAATTTTGGATACTCAGACTTCTCCAAAACCTGTAAAAACCTCACAAAAAAATGACACTAGAAAAAAAAAGAAAAAAAAGAAGTTCCATTATAAATTGGGTTGCCTCCCAATAAGCGCCTAATTTAACGTCGCGGCACGACACCATCAATTTTACTATTTTTCCTTCCACTTTGAAGATATGAATTGCACCCCTAATTTTTCATCAATTTTTCTACTACGCTGTCACGACCCAAGCCTAGGGCCTAGACGTGACCGGCGAATGGGGAACCCGAAGGAACCCCAAACAAGCCTCATAGCGTATCATTACACATCCTTGGTCGCGGAAGCAATTAAAATGACCATAAG
>JAJOOH010023124.1:0-21050 GCA_029582605.1 Solanum gracilifrons
TCCGTGGATTGAAGAATCCAAGGATGAATAAGCTATCATACCTTGATTATAAATCCCTCATAACTCTTGTAATAATGGAAGAATTTGACCTAGATTGCTTCTTCGGGGCTCCGTGGATTGAAGAATCCAAGGATGAATAAGCTATCATACCTTGATTATAAATCCCTCATAACTCTTGTAATAATGGAAGAATTTGACCTAGATTGCTTCTTCGGGGCTCCGTGGATTGAAGAATCCAAGGATGAATAAGCTATCATACCTTGATTATAAATCCCTCATAACTCTTGTAATAATGGAAGAATTTGACCTAGATTGCTTCTTCGGGGCTCCGTGGATTGAAGAATCCAAGGATGAATAAGCTATCATACCTTGATTATAAATCCCTCATAACTCTTGTAATAATGGAAGAATTTGACCTAGATTGCTTCTTCGGGGCTCCGTGGATTGAAGAATCCAAGGATGAATAAGCTATCATACCTTGATTATAAATCCCTCATAACTCTTGTAATAATGGAAGAATTTGACCTAGATTGCTTCTTCGGGGCTCCGTGGATTGAAGAATCCAAGGATGAATAAGCTATCATACCTTGATTATAAATCCCTCATAACTCTTGTAATAATGGAAGAATTTGACCTAGATTGCGTCTTCTTCTTCTTCTTCTTCTTCTTCTTCTTCTTCTTCTTCTTCTTCTTCTTCTTCTTCACATTTTAGAGAGAGAATTTCTTAGAGGGAATTGGGTTCTTTGGTGAATCTAAAATAATGATTTATTTGAGTTAGTTTAGAGGTATAATAGGTTTATATAGGTGGTCTAATTACTAATAAAATGACCCTACTTAATAACTAATTAGTTCTAGAACTTTCCCTCAACCCCTAACTTAAAAACTTAAAAACCAAAATTGCCCCAACCCACGAGACCCCGACCCACGGACCGTGGGTAGGTCTACGGACCGTTCTGGTCGTTCGTGGGTGGAGTACTGGAGCATTTTTTCAGGTTTGACTCACGACCCTCCCCTACGGGGCATGGATGGATCCTTGGGTGTGAGTCCCTATCGTGGGTCAACTCCCTTATGGGTAAATTTAGGGACTATTTTGGGGTCGTCCTCAAGGACCCCTTTGGTTGGTCCTTGGGGAGTCGTACCTTGATGTTTAACTCCTAAACCCCTCATTCTAAGTACGGGAAGTCAATTGTACAACTCTAACCCCTGCGTAAAGCTCTAGAACCCTTAAGTTAGGCTCTAGTTAAGTCTACAAATTTCTAGAATGTTACACTCTCGATGGGGCGTATACATCGGACTCCATGTTTAGCTCCCGTAGTTTTATGTCGGTTATTAGTAGCTCCCACAGTCAGACTTTAGTGCATTTGACCAGGTTTTCAGATTATACTTTGGTATTCAGTCCGGATGTCCTATTCATGATTTAGTACTTGGTCATTGCATTCAGTTTAGCTTTTCAGCATATTGTTGTATTTACATTCATATTCAATTATGTCATTGCTCAGTTACGCTTTATTCAGTTTATATGTTTGTTCATATATATTTTATATCTTACATGCTTTGTACATTCCACGTACTGACGCATACTCTGTGCTACATCCATTCATTGTGTAGGTTCAAGTTCTCAGCATCTAGATCACGCATAGATCGTTTTCCGATCTCCATTTCAGCAGCTTTAGTGGTGAGTCCTCATACTTCGAGGACAATGGACATGTTTCCTATATTTAGTCGTTTATTTCAGTTTCAGTTTTGCTAGAGTTAGATGGGGACATGTCCCAACAACTCTAGTCAGTTAGAGGCTTTTTCAGACATGGTATTAGATTCAGCTTTAGTTTTTGAGTGATTTCTTAGTATCACAAAACTCATAGTAATTAATATAATCAGATCAGTTTTGGGTATTTCCCACTTTCAGTTAATTATTATTTTAAGCTTCCGCATAGTATGTTTTATTCAATTATCTTGTAGTATGCTTATGATATGCCTGCTTCAGGGTTAGCTTGGGGTCACTCGTGATCCTAGGTCCCGTGTTTACATCAAGGGGGGTAGCCTGGGGAGTGACAAATAAGGTGGGCGGGTTAGTGTGAGTGCCGCTCACACTAGGTCAGGGTATAGAGATGTTTGTACTTTTCTTCAAGAAGCTACAAGACTTAAGGAAACTTCTCATCTTTCTTTCTTCTTCATGTTATGACTTTATTCTAATGGAATGTGGCGATCCAACTTTGTATCTAACGCCCTTGTAATACCTTGGATTAGAGAAAGGCTAGAAAAGGGTTAAGCGGGCTGGTCAAGAGAACAAAAGTGGACCATAGAACCCTCCACGGAGCCCTAGACGGTCTGTGAAGGGGACCACGGTCCATTAATGGGCTCGTGAGGTCTTCCAGAACCTGCCCCAAGCAGGCTTCACTTTGAAGTACGCCCAGATGGCCTGTAGTGATGTTGATGGGTCGTCAAAGGGGTCGATAGGGGGGGTTAAATCAGAAGGGGTTCTCCCCTAGTCACTAGTCAAGGACCACTAATGGCTAAACGGCCCGTGAAGCTTCACATGGACCCTGAAGCTTCACACGGACCGTGAGGTCGTCCATGAAGGGGCTTTATCAGACTTAAGAGTTAAGGGTTAACTTTAAATGATCATATCTTTCAACACAAAATGAATAGGTGGACCATGACCTATCAAATTAAAGATAATTGAGTCTTCTTTCCAATGCCACCTAGTTTTGCCTAATTCCAAGCTTAGAATAAAAATTTATGCCAGAAATATTGAATCCCTGTCAGGCAGAGTTTCTTCACGACCTGTTAGACGGGCCGTGGTGGTCTTAGACGGTCCGTTTAAGCCTCCTTAAAGTCGTTTTGTTAGCTTTTAATTTGGGGGCTTTTGGGTCTTTTCGTAATTCTTTTAACTCAATACTATGTCATTTTGCCTCCTCTCCTATGCCTAATATAATGATTTTTACCCCCAAAATCACTTAGATCAATTCATTCTCTCAAATTCCCAAAAAAAATAAAGTCATCCTCACAAATATTTCTCTCTAATGTTTTAAGAAGAAGGCTAGGGTTTCAAGTCAAGCCTCCAACTTCACCATTGATTTCAAGCTTTTCGCATCAAGGTATGATTATATTTACCTATGGAGTCCTTTCCTCCATAGGGTTCCTAAATTCTCACATTTTGTAAAGTCAGATTCCCCAACTGCGTTAGGGTTTTATTCAATTGACATGTGTTCCTTTCAATGTGTATCCATGTAGACACATAATTTTTTACCGAACTTAAGTCTTGGATCATTTTTAGTACATAAATATTGGTTTTACATACAAATTAGATATTTTCCTTTTATCTTAAATATTTGAAAACTACAAAAATAGAGTTGCATTATTAGTGTAAGTTTTGTTATAAAGAAAATAAAATTTACAAAAATATATATTTTCTTTTAATTTATATTTAATAAATAAACTAGTTATTTCTTAATTGTATTTTTAATTAGTCATTTAGTATTTTTTTTATATTTCATTAGTTCAAAATAATTAATATTGTTATTATTATAATTTTATTATATATTTAATTTATAAAAAATACACATTATCCTCTCCTAAACTACCCCCACTACACCTACCCTCACCCCATTTATTTCTCCATTACCCCAATTCCTCAACTCCACTCACCACCCTCACATCCGACACATAGACGGAGGAGAAAATAAGAAACAAAAAAAGCAACTATCCTAAACACACCCACAACACCAAAGAGACACAGACACCCACAACAAAAATCTGCATACTACAAAAACACACATACGTACACAAAACCCATTTTTCATCCCAGACGGATATTAATATACACACAACACATTCACACGGGAAAAAAAACAAAAAAATAATAATATCCTTATATTTTACTCTCTTTTTTATTCACCAAAGGCCACCTTACACATTGGAGGAAAAAAAGTTGAGTTTGAGGTTTGCTTCGTGGTTCTGAGTTCGTGATTTGTATTAGGATCGTTTTCTTTTCGTGAATTGATTCTAGTGAGATAATATTTAATTTTTCTTGTATGATTTATTTTTGATGATTATATAACACGTGATTTCCAATGTTAAGAGGTCATTCAAATTTTATGTGTGTTTAATTTTGACACTATAATATTGAAATATATTTGAACACTTATATTGTTAAATTTAGAGTAAAATATGGTATATCTTATAGTTTTTTTTTCTTGATTAGGATCCAATATTTTTCCTTTATTTGTTGTACCTTGTTATGCCAAGATATGACTCATGAATTACTATGAATTAAATTGCTTAATTAATATAGATTTGTGTTATTTGTGTGAGCATAATTTTTAAAATAGATTAAGTAAACCATCATTCATTAGTAAAATACATTTCTTAATACAATTTCTTTTATGTCATCGAAAAATTTTAAGGTTCTATGCATTTTATATGGCATGGATCTAAAGCTAGTTTCAAAATATTGTAAAAAAGAAATAATTATTTTTTTCCAAAAAATGGGAACTTTGTGATGCTGTATTATTTTGAGGTATTTGGGAAAAGTGTCAAAAATACCCCTCAACTTTATTTTAGTGGTTGACTATACGCTTACCATTAAAACAAAGTTATTTTTACCCTCATCGTTACTAATCTCATCATTTATGCCTCTCAATTGGATGGAAACCCCAAAATTGACTTAAATTACCCAAATTATTTTAAATGATCCATTTCCATTTTAAACCCATGCCCAACCCCTCTAATCTCCTGACTCAAAAAACTTACATTATATTATCATACTTAAACGAACTTGATTTTAGTTGATCCCACACTCTTTCCCGATCAGAACTAACTTACTTTATCCCAATGCAAAGTCTTCAACTTTGGTTTTGGAGTTTCCTCGTTGTTTTCACAAGTATTACTTGATAAGCCTACTTTACTCTACTCATTCTTCTCAATGGGTTGCTTATTACAAGACAACTCCATTAGGGAAATCAGCATTGGACTCTCAATTTCTATGGGTCTTAACGGAGTTACAAGAACTGGAGGCTTTAAAATTGGTGGTGTTGGCGATTTTGGACTTATCCAATTTTTAAATGGTGGTGGTGGAGACCGTACACAAGCCGGAATACTAATCAAAAGAGGCGGTGGTGGTGGTAGAACTGAAACTGAAGCATTCTGTTGTATGTAATTGTTGATTCTCGTCGGAGAATCAACATTCTGATCCCAAACATCAGAAATTCTGGGTGATGAGTCAATACTTATGCTTGAATATCTCTCCGGGGATGATGCACTAGGTGGAGATGGTGAATAAGATTCCCGTTAATGACCATTATCGGTACAAAAATTTCTAGCGGTGAAGACGAAAGAGAGAAAGACTTTAAGGTATAATGTACTCAAGATAAAAAAAATAGTTATGCTTCTAAGCTATTGTATGTCAAAATCAAGAATGCAGTTATGCATCTAGTTTAAGACTTAAACATTCAACAATATAAAATATAAGCAAGTCATGGCCTGTACACACAATTTATCCAAAAATATATTAAAATAAGTATAACTCGATAAAAGCGACTGTGTTAGAACTACGGGACTCGAGGGATGCCTAACACCTTCCCTCGATCAACAGAATTTCTTTTCCGAATTTTTAGTTCGCAAACCAAAATAAAGGGTAATTTTCTTTTGATTAGGGGTTAAAAAAGATGACTTGGAACACCATAACTTAATTCCAAATGGCAACTCTGAAAAATAAAAGAATAAAAATAATTTCTAATCAATAACGTCACTTATATGAAAAAACCCTTACCGCCGTGCGAAAAATGGGTGTGACATCTCTGGCGACTCTGCTGGGAAATAACAAAAATTCGAGATTTGTTATATTGATATTTACTTCTTTTTTTTTATTTTATTGGATATATTGTGTTGGATGGTCTAATGTGCTACTTAATGCTCATTTATCGCTTTTATATTGTTTTGTATTAAATTATATTTCTTTGCACAACCATTATAAGTCTCTGGAAACATTCACACACGGTCACAGAAATGTAGCTATGCATCCTACTTTCTATTGAGACAAAACTTGTGTGTCTTGACACCCAGTGAAGGACTTTCAGTCACATATGTTAGGTGGGGTTAGACCAGCAATAAAGTCGAAATAGCGCTGCTACCGATAAGTTGTCCCTCCCTGGCTCGAGTTGTCCACTCGGGTAAGCTTGTCTAGACACCTTTTCCTTTAGGTTCAAGATTAGAAAAACTGAAACATAGATAGGGTTATCCCTAGAAGGCTCCGCTTATTTGCATCATATGCAGCTGACTTGGTGAGCCTCAAAACATGAGTTGAGTCTTTCTAGGACAAGTATTCTTCGCTTACTTGACCACTTAGATCATTTTACGTGCTACATGGAAATACATATATTTAGAAAGTTTTTCTAAGTTGACTCATTTTAGTGTGATTAGTGTAATGGATAGAAAAGAATTAACTTTTGATTTTATAAAATAAAAAGAAGGAGAAAACACGAATATATTTCCTCTTTTCGAAGTTATTATACATTTTATTAAAAATAAAATAACAAATTTTGCACTACTAAATGAAAAGAATAATAATATTTTATTTAGATTATTTTTTTTAAGTTCATAAAAAAAATTCAAAATATTTTACTTTCATAATACTTTGAAAAATTGCATTTGTCAAAAAAAAAATTAATATCTCAAAAAAAAATTACTATCCAATCTGAACGAACTACGCACACCTGATTCTCATCTCAATGAGATATGTAGGCAACTATCTTTGGGTTCGGTGATATTTATTCAAAAATTTAAAAAAAAATCTTTATTCGAAAATTAAAAAAAGAGGCGTTGTAGTCTTTATTCAACGAATATTTTGTTTTCTTTTTTTTCTTCTTCCTTCTTACCTAAAAAAAAGTTTTATCTTTATAATGTTAGAACTTTTCGAATTTGTCACTCAAACGAAAAAGTCAAAAAAATATTTTTCTTTATTTTTATTTCATTTTAGCATGAAGTTCAAGATCAAAATTAGATTGTTTCTTAATTTTCTTCTTAGTAAATCAAGAAAACAAAATATTTTATCTTAAAATTTTGAAGAAGAAAAGTTTTTTTAGTAAAAAAAAATTATGCAAAATCTTAATCATTTTCTCAAGCGTGTTATGTACGCAATCCAAAGGATATTGATCAATGCATCATTTTTTTTAAATAGATAAAAATATAAACAAATAATCAAATAATAATAAAGAAATAAATATAGTTGAGTGAGTGAGGATTAAACATTAGGTTCTTTAAGCTCATTCTATATATATAAAAAGCATGTGCATGCATGACGCGCAACATGTGGTTATAACTGAAGAAGGTCTAACCCTAACAAGCATTATTATCCATGCACGGTTAAATTAAGGTGGTTGGTTTGTGGTTAAACTGGCATCTCATCCCTACTATACAAGGTCGAAAAAGAAAACGACAATGACCCGCAAAGACAAAAATGAGTTAGACAATGATGAGGTTGAAAACCAGATGGTTTCACAAGAAATAGTGTCAATAGAAGAAGTAAGGATGCTAAGATAGCAAATGGCGGAAATGTACAAAGTTTGGATGAATGGACAAGCTCCATCGTCTTCAATCTGTGACTATCTAAATACAAATATGCAACCCCCTATCCAAGTGTCGACAAGTGATCCTATTTATCCACTTCGATTTGTCCCCTCTGCTAACACATCCAATGACGCTGGAACTTCTACGGTGCGCCCTTTGAATACGTCTATGATGAGTATGCCAACTGTACCGACTAATACAGTCCCACAACCTAGAATGGAGCCAAAATCTAATAATGATCCTCCACCCAAAGTTCAATATGATCAAGATTATATCCCTGAATTGACTTTGAAAATTCCAGGCTCTTACCCTCACACTAGTTAGTATAGTTCCCCTATTGAAGCTGAAAAAACTGTTAAGAACGAAGAACATGAAGAAATGATTAGAAAAATGAAGAGCTTGGAACAAAGTGTAAGAGATATGCAAGGATTGGGAGGTCATAAAAGTGTCTCATTCAATGATTTGTGCATGTTTCCCACGTTCATCTGCCCATCGATTTTAAAACTCCAAAGTTTGAGAAATATGATGGACATGGAGATCCTTAAGCTGATTTAAAGAGATATTATAATCAACTTGGAAAGGTTGGAAGCAAAGAAGAATTGCTCATGGCTTATTTTGGGGAAAGTTTGGTGGGAATTGCCTCAGAATGGTTCATAGATCAAGATACTTCTGACTGGTAAACATGGGATGATTTGGCTCGATGTTTTGTTCAACAATTTATATATAACAATGACATAGTTCCAGATCATACTTCACTTGCCAACATGAGGAAAACGACCACCGAAAATTTTTGTGAATATATTATTAGGTTGAGGAGCAAGCTGCTAGGGTCAAGCCGCCAATGAAAGAGTCTGAAATGATTGTTTTTTTCCTCCAAGCGCAAGAACCAGACTATTTTCATTATTTACTTTCCGTTGTTGGAAAAACATTCACCGAAATAATTAAAATTGGTGAAATGGTGGAAAATGGCATCAAGTTTGGAAAGATTGTAAGTCAAGCTGCCTTGAAAGCCACAACATAAGTGATTAAAAATGGATCGGGAAATCTTGAGGGAAAGAAAATGAAGGAGGATGAAGCAAATGTTGTGTTAGACACACAAAAAAGTCCAAGAGATCCACTTTATCAATATGGACCACCTCAATTCCATCGTTATCTCCCCATGTAAGACACACAATACTCTATTGTCCCACCTCAATATGCAGTCTATGGTGCACAACCATATGCATATCCACCAAACTATCCTCAATGGCGAGCACCAACACAGCAAAATGTTCGTCATTCTTCTCAAAATTGTTGAACACCTCATAATCCCTGTCCAAGACAGGGATTTGAAGGAGGTCAAAGACCTATGAACAATTGCACAACAATTGGAGAGTCTTACACAAGTTTATTTGAGAAATTGAAACATTTGAATATGATAGAGCCAATTCCTCAAAATTCATGGATCCACATATAATAGTCTTCAATCCTACAATACGGTGTGCATACCATTCTGATGCTCCAGGGCACAGTACTGAAGATTGTCGAAATTTAAGAAGAAAGGTGGAAGAGATTATTCAAACAAAGATGATTGTGGTTCAAAATGATGACCCCCCCCCCCCAATGTTATTAAGAATCCTCTACCGATGTATAATGATGTACACTTTATCGAGATGATACGTGATGACAAAGAATATGACAATTCTCTCAATTCTCAAGAAAAGACAATTGAAATTGGTGGAGCTTTCATGAAGGCTAGCGTGTAAAATAGTGGCTAAGAAGTCAAGCTTGGTTATTGGGAGACACTCTTCTTTTCTCTCAAAAAAAGTATATGAATAGTTTATTTTGTCATCATTTCTGCTATGCAATTTGATTTTTTTTTTTTTTTTTTTTTAGTAAGTCAGATCTTTCTATCATTTCTCGTATGTGTTTGTTTGTTGAGTCTTGTCATAGTTTGGGTTATTATAGAGTTGTAACCTAAAATTTAGTTTGTTGTCTTGTCACCAAGTCTTTTTATCTTACTATAATATTTGTCATGTGTCACTTTGATCCGTTCTATTTGTCTTTCCATATATGCATCTCTTATCAATTCAATTTTTGTGACATGATATGCAAGAGGATTTGGTCAGATCTTAAGATTATATCTAGTCATGGAATGAATACACCAAAGAAGTCAAAAAGAAATACATTTGAGGAAATCAATAGAGGACTTAAACACCTTGATACGTCCTTTAGTATCGAAAATGGTTAAAAGAATAAATTTCATTTAAATTGACATATGTCATTTGTTTTCAAGAAGGTACTACTCAAATAATAATTTCAAGCTGACAAATATGAAACAAAAATGATATACATATCCATCAATGCATATGTTCCAAAGAGCTAACATATGATTTTCACTTCACATCTTAAAGGGTATGCTTGTATTTGACATTTTTAATAATTGATATGATGAAGGCATTTCATTCTACTATCCAAATACCATGTAATCATTTGCTAACCCTTTTGAACCTTAATTTTATTCTCTTTCATACCCCTCTTATGGAATCAAAATACAGTAAAAAAAAAAAGAAAAAAAAAGAGTCACAAATTCAAAAAGAAGAAAAAAAGAGAAGTCACAAAAAAGAATCGAGAAAAAAAAGAAAAAAAAAGGTGGTTGAAACAATTAATAATAACAAAAGAACAAACTTCCTAAACTACGTTTGACATGATTGTTGCTTTGACAAGATACGTAAGCAGCCTTATTTTAAGGTTCGGTCCGACCAAGAAAAGAAATCTAAAAGGTCCTCATCACAAAAACTGGGGCAATAATAACAATAATAATAATAATAATAACAATAACAATAATAATAACAATAATAATAACAATAACAATAACAATAATAATAATAATAATAATAATGATAATAATAATAATAATAATAATATTAATAATAATAATAAGAAGAAGAAGAAGAAGCTAGATTGAAGATGATCGCGCGGACTACCGCCCGTCTTCGGAGATCCTGTTTCGTTGGTATCAGAGCCTAGGAAGTTTCATGGTAAGTGTAAGATTGATGTGAAGTATACGACATAGATATGTTCTTTTCTTCATGGATCTTGGAGAAACGAGTACTAAAAGTATTAGATTGGAAGAGGTAGATATACCTCAAAATCTGGATTTGTTAAACAGATGGACTTTTCCAAAAATTAATATTAAAACCATTTATGATTATGGTTGGTTTGACAAAATCTCTAATAAACAGTTGATTAAAACTACTGAACAATCTTTGGCACTGTATTCGTCAGAACAGACCATTCATTTGTTAAATAAATGAGATATCGACATATATAAAATTCAGTATAATTTCTTGCATATTGGCATGATTCAAATTTCTTTCAAACCTTTGACCCTTAAAGGGTTACCTAAGACATTTTTACTTGCTTTACGTGATGCTAGAAATTTAAATTTTAGACAATCTTTGATGGGTTCGATTGAATCTACCATGGCATATGATCCAGTCTACTTTAATACTCAGCCGAATTTACAGTTATCTTTAACTAATACTAATATTCTTGATGCTTTGACTTTAAATGTTAAAACACATGGTTATAATTATGCGCCTGGATCTGAATTGATTTGCTTATCTTATAGAATCTATTTCAAATTGCTTTCTACGTTAAACCCAAGATGTAAGTTATATGATACATCTGCTCAAACTATTCTAGTAGAAACTAATTTTGCTAGATCTAAGGTCACTACTAGACGACCTATAAAATGGGAAGAAATCAATTTTTCAACTACTTGGACTTTGGATTCAGTTATTCATCCAGATCAGATGGCGGATGCAGTCACTAATTCTGAGTATTCTCATATTACTCAAAATCCTGATGGTAGAATCTGTATGCAGTTTAATGATATCTCATTTAGTAGACATTCATTTTCTTCTGCTAGAAAACTGCCTGCTATGCATCATATTTCCCCCATTGATCATGTATATGGCCCGGCTCGTAACCGTGCTGCTTCTTTACATACTCTATTTTCGAGTATATCTGTGGATCAAAATGATAGATTTGTTAATAAAATAAAAATTAATCCTCGTCTTAATATTGTTCACGCAAATGATATTGCTTCGGATATTTCTGATAAGGATATTCATTATCAGTCCGAAATGGATTTTTATCTTAACAATACTTGATGATGGATGTACACCAAATAGATTTTAGCCCAGGTTCTCTAGCAAGAAAGTACATTCAGAATGAATTTTTAAGTGATAAATGAAACCAGTTTAAAACTTGGTTTTTTGACACTTATAGTGCAGATAATTTGAATAATATTTCCCAAGAGTTTTATGAAACTTGTGCTTTACATAATCAAATTATGTCTTTTATACCTTGGTTTATAACCACTTATTTACCCTTATTCATCAACGTTCTTGAATGATCTTATAAGGATGGAACGGGGAATATTATCAAGGTTGTTTACCCGCCTCAGTCATCATTTGTTTTACCTAATAATACTGGTATTACGTTTACTACCTTTCAAAAATTTGTTGAAGAAGATGTTGCGGCAGTTAGCATCAACGAAATTAATAAATTGATTTCTCAAAATAATTATTTGGGACTTTATGTTAAAGTTTTGGGTGAACATATTGGTTCTCTTGATAAAAAATTAGATGAATTAACCGCTTTGATAATTCAAATTAAAAATGATTTAAAGACATTTGATAAAGCTTCAACAAATAATTTGGAAGCTCTTACTATGTCTACTCATGTACAAAGGCTCCTGAGATTTCAGAATTTAAATTTAAATCAATTTATGACTTTGAAAAACTTCTTGATAAAAAGTTTTCAGAATTTAAAGCAAGTCCTATGGATTTATCTGAATGTTTTGCTGATGAAATGGAAAACTCCTTTGATTTTAAAAATCATATTTTCTTAGAATTTAATAAACTTCAGGGTTATCCCAAAACGAATAGTGGTAATACTAAATTTTCTAATAAACCTAGCATGCAAACTTATTATTATTATAGGTCTACTCCTCAAGATGTGCTTATAGAGGAACTTGACTGGAATCAGACCAATACCTCTTATAGCGGTTCTGAGATTTATGAATGGAACCTAGATGGTTTGACTGATAGACAGCTTACTATTCTTGTTCATAGAATGCTTATGTATGCAACTATCTGTAAAAATGTTAAAAACACAGATAGAAATATTTGTAAAATAATTATTGCAGATTTTACTAGCCAACTCAGAGGTTGGTGGGATAATTATATGAGTGTTGAGCAGAAAGTTGATGTCATTAATGCTACTTCTAATGCTGAAGGAGTTGATAACTTAGGCATGGCTCTAGTTGCAAATAGAGAAGACATCGTTTATACCGTAGTCTTAACCATTTTAGAACATTTTAATGGTAGATTTACCAATCAGTTTGAAACTGTTTGTACCCTGTTAAATGGTCTACGATGTAGAACCTTGGGAGAATTCAGGTGGTAGAAAGATACCTATTTAAGTAGGGTAATGGAGTTACACAAAAACAAATATGAGCATTGGAAAGCTAAGTCCATAGATGGCCTTCCCCCCTTATTTGCAAAACGAGTTAGAAAAATCCTTAGAAATGAGCATGGTGAAATTCATTATAATGATTATACCTATGGACGGCTGATAGGCGTCTGCACTCAAGAAGGGATTAATCTGTCCAATGAATTAAAGTTATCTAGACAGCTTAAGATAGACAAGCTCAGAGAAAGATTTCAGGTAGGAGACTTTTGCACCCAGTTTAGTTTACCTAGTACTTCAGTTGATAACAAGAAAACCAAACATAAAGATTCTAGAGACTCCAATCCCGACAAACCTTATAGGAAAAGAAGATCTCAACATAGACATAGATCTAAAGAAGAGTGGGAAGATAGAAAAGCCTTTCGTAAGTCTAATAGATTTACCAAAAATAGGTCTAGGCGAGAGCTCGCTAAGATTAAGTGTTATAAGTGTGGAAACTTCGGTCACATAGCACCCAATTGCAAGCTTGAAAAGCTTAACACATTAGAACTTGATGAAGAGGTTCATGACAAGATTTATAGTTTCTTATATACTTCTGGTTCGGAGTCTGATTATGATTCTGATTCAAGTTCAGAAGAAGAGATTGAATTTCTTGATTCATCTGACAAAAATCAGCATGTTAATACTTGCAATGCTTGTGAAGGTGATATATGTTCTTGTGAAAATGGTGAATTTTATAAATTACAATCTCAATTTGAAGATTTGAATATCAACACCATTACTTCTGATAATGTCATAGAACTGTTAAAAGAAGTTACTGATAATAATCTTCGTGAAAAAATTATTCAATTAGCCGTTAATAATCCGGCTAGTTCTTCAAAAAATTCTGAAAAACTAAAGAATGATTTTGAATATGAATATTCTGCTCCTTATTCTTTGTCTAAAATTAATAACAGACTTAATAAACAAACTATTGCAACAAAAGATTCTTCGTTTGATGATTTGAAAACTGAAATAAAAAATTTGAAAAATGAGATTAAATCTATTAAAGAAAATCAAATGATTTGTGATCATCGCCTTACTCAGATTGAAACTATTAATAATAAAGGGAAAAATATTGCTGAAGAAAATACTCTTGCAAAACCTTTTAATCTTGATCCTAGACAAGGTATATTTTTAGGAGTGATGCAAATTGTTACTGCTCATAAATGGTATGTTAAATACACCATATTGATTGATAATCATTTTTCCATAACTAATGTTGCTATGATTGATAGTGGATATGATGTTAGTTGTATCCAAGAAGGCCTTGTACCCACTAAGTATTTTGAAAAAATTACTCATATGGTCAAATCAGCTTCTGGACATGTTTTAAATATAAAGTATAAATTGCCTAATACTCGCATTTGCCAAAACAAAGTTTGCATTCCGCATTTCTATTTCTTGGTTAAAAATCAGTTATACCCTCCAATTATACTTGGAACACCGTTTATAAATGTTATTTATCCATTTACTAGTATAATTGCTAAAGGATTTTCTGCTACTTATGAAAACCAGAATATTAATTATAGTTTTATCACTGACCCTATTTCTCGTGATATTAATGCTTTAATTGATATGAAGCAAAAGCATGTTCATTCTTTACAACTTAAATTGTTTAGTATGAATATATTTGATACTTTGAAATCCACCAAAGTACAAGAAAAAATTAAATTGATTTCTGAACAAATTGCCATTGATATTTGTGCTGATCATCTTAGTGCTTTTTGGAATCAAAAAAAGCATATTGTTACTCTTCCATATGAAGACAATTTCTCAGAAGATGATATTCTTACTAAATTGCGTCCTTATCAGATGAGCTCCGAATTGGTAGAATTCTGCAAAAAGGAAATTGATAACTTGTTACAAAAGGGTTTGATAAAACATTCAAAATCACCTTGGTCTTGCACTGCATTTTATATTAACAATGATGTTGAAAGAGAACAAGGTGTCCCCAAGTTGGTTATAAATTATAAACCTTTGAACAAACATTTGAAATGGATTAGGTATCCTATTCCAAATAAAAGAGACTTATTGTCCAGATTATACGATGCCAATATATTTTCCAAATTTGATTTAAAATCAGGTTATTGGTAAATTCAAATATTTAAAGAACACTCTTATAAAACAGTTTGTAATGTCCCATTTGGACAATACGAGTGGAATGTGATGCCTTTTGGTTTGAAAAATGCTCCTTTCGAATTTCAGAAAATTATGAATGATATTTTCATCCCCTATTTGGATTTCATCATTGTCTATATTGATGATATTTTGGTTTACTCCAAGACTCTTGAAATGCATATTAAACATTAAGACATTTTCAAGAAAATAGTTATACAAAATGGTTTAGTGATTTCTAAACCAAAAATGAGTTTATTCCAAACTAATGTCAGATATTTAGGACATCATATCTGTCAAGGGAAAGTTACCCCAATTCAACGATCGATTGACTTTGCTTCGAAGTTTCCTGATGTTATTACAGATAGGACACAATTGCAAAGATTTTTAGGAATTTTAAATTACATTTCCCCCTTTTATAAAAATTTATCTTCTGATTTGGCCCCTTTATATGACAGGCTAAAAAAGGATCATAAATCGCCTTGGACTGATAGTCACACCACTTTGGTAAAGAATATTAAACTTCGTGTTCAATCTTTACCTTGTTTAACTCTTGCTAACCCTGCTTGGCAAAAATTTATTGAGACAGATGCGTCTAATATTGGTTATGGTGGAATATTAAAACAGATCAATCCCCATGACAAAAATGAATACTTGATTAGATTCCATTCTGGGAAATGGAGCGATGCCCAGAAGAAATATGTTATGGTAGCACATGAAATGATAACTATCGTCAAATGCGTAGTAAAATTTCAAGATGATTTATATAATCAAAAAAATTTGATAAAAACTTATGTGCAATCGATGAAATATATGTTTGATAAAGACTTCAAACATGATGCTTCAAAATTGATTATTGCTAGGTGGCAGGCCCAGCTAGCTCCCTTTGATTTTGAAATTCATTATAAAAAAGGAAGTGATAACTCTCTTCCAGATTTCCTATCTAGACAATATCTATCTTCACAATGAGTTTTTTTATCTCCTTTCTTTACTGATAAAACTTTAGTTACTATACTGAAAGTGATTCCTTTCAATCGAGACGGACAGGAAATTATCCTAAGGAAAATTATAGATCACATGGTGATGGACATCTTCTCTATTCATAATATTGAAGAGATCATCAGTTTTGACGATTATTATCGTAACTACTATGATTTATATTATGAGGTATTTGAATAAAACAAAATGTTTTGTTTGCAGAATGGACCCTCCTTGGATAACCAAGGCCAGATGAAGGGGAAGTCATACTAGAGGAAGGGGAAGATCATCCCCCGGATCATCAGGATCGTCATACGGATCCTCCTCATCTAGCTCTCCAATTATACAAAGAGCAGGGATGAGTTTATTTAATCTGAAGTCCTCTCAAAAAGAGGCTTCTTCTTCAATACATTTGGAACATATTCCAGAAAATAGTCCATTGTACGCACAACTACAGGCGTATTTATGGCAAAAGCAAAGTGATACCTTTGCAACCATAGCAAAAGAAGATGTTGAGGATATTAAATCATATGAAAAAATATCAAAGATAGAAATGATATTTCTTTTAGAAAATTCTGACATTCAGCGAAACGAAGAACCCTGGAAGATATTCCAGCGATATTTGGTTAACGGATTATATTTCTCGGGTGAGTCATATAAAGCCCGATCTTATTATGAGACTATTCTGATAAGCACCGGTAGTGCTGAATTTCAGCACTTTTCAAGATATAACACCAGCGATAATGTTTATAACTTCTCTAAAATGATAATCAAGCAGATTATATATGTTGAAGACTGGGGTATTTCCACAATGAAGCAAAGACAGATCAGCCTAAATAAAGTCTCTATGAATTTTACATAATGGGACTATATTCATGCTTTTGATAAGGTCCTCATCTACAATAATGAGAGACATAAGCATACTTGGTTTATTAAAATTTGTGCGAAGATATTCACAGAATCAATCCCAAATTGGTTTCTAAACTGGTGATCATACCACGGTCCGACAATTAAAATTCTATCGAATCCATTTCTTAAGTTATACAAAGAATGGGTTAAAGTGTCGCCAAATCTTAACGCATTATATCACACAAATCATATCTGTTACATTGAGAAAATCAAACAAATATACTTTTTCGTCGAATTTTTCATTCCTTGGATTCATAAATGGACTCCAGAAGTGGGTTTTACCGAAGATCAAATTCCTTGTTTACTTAGGACTTTTTATAATAATTTCTGGGAAAAATTAATGAAAAGAGATCCCAAAACCAAGTCTTTATATGGATAAGAACTGTTGGATCTAATTGAAAAAAGGATCCAAGAATATTGCATCACCCCTTAGAAGGGAGTAATTCACGATAGCTCAGTAAGGCATATTGCTCGAAAAATTCCATCCAAGCCGAAAATAAAGAAGAGATGATTAATAATTATCTCGAAGAAGTAAGAAGGAATCTACTCCTTAACATAACTCAATATGAGAAATCAGACACGTCCATAAGGAGTGAGACTAGTGATGACATCGCCCCCGAAGATATTCCAGAGGCTCAACCATATGAGTCGAACAAACTTATCTCTGGAGATACTCTGCAAAAGGCGGAAGTCTTCCGCGAATTGAAGAAAAAAGACAAGATGTGGAGCTTATCACTACAGCAAAAGCCACTATCAACAGTAAATACACTGTTGATCAACAGTAGATAAATTGTTACTGTATATAGGGACCCATTTATAAGGGACCCACATTTATTGTTCGTAGATTATTTTTTTTTCTATAAATAAGTTTAGTTGTTAGATAGAGAAGCAGGTTCGAAATTACACAGCTCTCTCTCTTCTTTCTCTCTCTTGTAATGCTTTCTCTCTTGTAATTTGTGAGTTCGCCGAATACTTACCGGAGTTGTCAGTAAAGTGTAAAGTTCTCATAAGCCCTGGTGTTGGCCACAACTACAAGGTACTTTAATTCTTCCTTTCTTTTATCTTCTTCTCTTTCTCCGATCTAGAGTCGTGACTATGTCCGGCTAAAAGCTTCATATCTATGTCGGATATCTAACTTCATTTTTCTATCTATCATGAAAGATCTAGACTTTATCTAAATATAAATAAATTTCTATATAGTTTCTTGACTTAGTTCCGAGATGGTGGTACAATCAGATTTGATGCAATACGTTATTGACTTTTTCTTAGTGACTCCGCCTAGCCATCCGTGGTCCAAAGCCCGTTAATGAGTTGAAAAGGACGATCTATACCCAGTTAGAACTGCAATACACATGGGCTCAATAACAATACGTATTTGAATCTTGACAGACCCTTTGCTCGGGTAAAAAGGAATAATAATAATAATAATAATAATAATAATATTTTTATTTTTTATTCTTATTATTATTTTATTTTGTTTATTTAATTATTTTGTAAAATAGAGTTGTTTTCAAAAGTTGCAAGTCTTAACCCTGTTACCGCATTATCTTTGAGCTTTCATGCCAATCTTTTTATTGTAACCCTATCCAAAAGCCACGTTACAATCCAAATAAAGACCTTCTGACCAATTTTCAACAGTGACAAGTCAAGCAAGCTTTCAGTGTTGATTATCGTATAAGGAAAAATGTCATGTCCCTCGCATAAGGAATTAAAATGAGGGAATATTATCAATGAAAATCTTATAAAGCACTATAAGACATCATTTGTGTTGAGAGAAAGTGAAAAATGAGAGAGTCTTATTGGTGAAAACCCTCAAGGCACTATAAGACAATGGTGAGTGAGAGACATACCAAATGAGAGAGATTGTTTGTGAAAAACCTTTCGAGGCCCACAAGTCGAATGTGCGGCATGAATCTAGTGCAAAAAAATGGATTATAAAGGTATGACTTTGAAAGACTGAAAGTTTGACAAAGATAAAGTTTAGATTAATTGGACAGATCAAGCCATTTAATCTCACATGCATGTCACGTTCATTAGAATTGACCACCACTCTCAAAGGAGTCCTTTTTTATTTTCATTTTCATTTTCTAACAAAAGGGTCAAATATTTTTATTTTTAATTTTTAATCTTATCGCTCAATTTGATTTGCATTTTTTTTCCTTGAGTTAGTCTTCATTAAAGCAAGCAGAAAATGATTTCGAAATTGCTACCATCTCTTCAATTGAACAAAGCAAAGTTTGGTCAACACATCAAATGTGACATGATTCAAGAAATAGTGGTATGCAGAGTAACTTGTCAACAATTGACAAATTTTGAGAATTTATATAAATAAAAGATTTAATGATTGTTGGAGGGTGGAAACAATATGACAAATTTGAAATTTGAAGTTCTGAACAACTAGAGATGTTTTCAAGATTATCAAGGTGAGTTGACTAGCAGACGAAAGTAGTCTACCTTAAGCAGAAATTAGCTTCAAACATGGCAACAACAGGAACAATTATCCTCAAAGCCAACGCCACATATCAACCGCCATTAAAAAAAACTGAAGACTCAAATTTGTAAACATTATTGCAAAATAAATAAATAAATAAAAAATTACATGAATTTTTTCTCCTAGGATAAACATTTCCTAGTATGAGAAATTTATTTCTCATTTTCTTCTAGGATAAACACTTCCTAGTCGGAAACCGTTATTAGTAATATTATTTTATTTATTTATTTATTCTATCCTAGAATAAACATTTTCTAGCTTGAGACAGTTATTTTTCATTTTTCTCCTAGGATAAACATTTCCTAATCTAAAAAAAAATTAAAAACTAAAAATAAAATAAAATGTTATTGTAATTGAATTTGATGACTTAGGTTAGATGGACCCTCCTCATAATGGGATTAGCAGGACCCTCCTAAATAATGGGAATTAGTATAGCAGGACCCTCCTAAACAATGGGAATTAGTGTAGCAGGACCCTCCTAAACAATGGGAATTAGCTAGCAGGATCCTCTTAAACAATGTGAATTAGTGTAGCAGGATCCTCCTAAGCAATGGGAATTAGTGTAGCAGGACTCTCCTAAACAATGGCAATTAGCGTAGCAGGACCCTCCTAAACAATTGGAATTAGTGTAGCAGGACCCTCCTAAACAATGGGAATTAGTGTAGCAGGACCCTCCTAAACAATGGGAATTAGCGTAGCAGGACCCTCCTAAACAATGGAAATTAGCAGAGCAGGACCCTCCTAAACAATGTGAATTAGCGTAGCAGAACCCTCCTAAGTTGTCACACCCCGAGCCTACACTACGGACATGGCCGGCACTCGAGAACCATTGTTGGCCCCAAGCGAACCCTTGGCCTGGCTTACTTACTCAGCGGAAGACTCTAAGAATTATTACAATGATCAAATGCACTTACTCAATTGTTAAATAAAATAACTTAGAATGTTTAAAAGTCAACATTTAACTTGGCCAAATTGGCAACTCAAGTCTTAACATATGAAATGATAATGTAAAGATAACTGAACTACTAATTGTCTAACTGTCTATGAAGCCTCTAAAACAAATAGGGATATCGGGACAAAACCCTCGATCATCCTACAATGAAATACTGAAAACAAAGTAAAAGGAGTCCTCCGGAATGCAAGGAGGCTCACCAACTGACTCTGAATTCTCAACTGGATCAACGAGGCGCTGGGTGATGATCTTGGTTACATGCGTATGCATCATAAGAAGATGCAGGTCAACTGGCATCAGTACATTGAATGTACGAGTATGCAAGTTGGAATGCTAAACACAACATAGGCATGAAAAGAATCTGAAAGGAACACTTACCTAGGCTTTACTCAACTCCTGAATAACTTAACTCAATATAAAGCAATGAACATATGCAATATATAGAAATCTTGTAAAACAGTGGAAAACAACTTAGTTCGTTAAAGAAAATGCAATGAAAAACTCGACTTTACTCATATAATAAAGAAATATAGTTTT
>JAJOOH010023125.1:0-18299 GCA_029582605.1 Solanum gracilifrons
TAATAAAAGATAGTTTAACTATTGTTCTTAACTTTTTATGATTAACACAAGCATATTTATTTTAATAAATTTTGATTGTGTTTTTGAGATAATGAGTAACTAACTTTCATAACTAGGGTTGTGGGAACCATAAGCGATTAACAAAGTATGAATAATAACTAAATAAATCTTGAATAGTGTTGAAGCATGCATTGATAATTCTTTCGTCTAGAAGTCTTTTTAACGGTGCGCAACGTTAGAACTCGCCTTGTTGCTACTTGCCGGACCAAGGAGGTAATCAACAAGAAAAGAATTATCAACATAGATTAGTGTGATACTATCTAATAGTCTAGTGTCGATTGGTGCGAAGTAATAACTAAGTCAAACATCGATGTGATGTCTAATATGAGGTAAAGGTAAGGGTTAGTAAATTATACACACGTAGCCGGACCAAGATACAGGGTGAAATTCTTTAGTTGCCGGACCAAAGAATTAAAGATACCTAACTTATCACTTTGCATGTAATACACTAGAAAATGATTACTATTATTAGGATTATCACGTTATGAGCTTATGGGAAACACATTCCTAGTTGCTTTTAATAATCTGAATATAAATAAATACTTAGTTCAAAGCTATCTTTTTATTATTTTTATTTTATTTCAATTTAAATTCCCCAATTTTTATATAACGACTATTGAGTTAAATATTTGCTATTGACAATATTCTTCCATATTCTCTGTGGGATCGACCCCGACTCATAGTTGGGTAAATATATTGCATACGATCGTTAATATTTCTTTTCAAGAAGTATATTTGAACGTTATCACATTTGCGAGGGAACATTAAACTTTTGTTATTTTTCGGATAGTTACGAAAACGAGTAAAATTTTAATCATTTTTTTGTTTCGATATCCTAAGGTCATTGGTGCAGTTTGAGTATTTTTTGATGTGTTTTGATGTACTTTTATTGATTTTTATATGTTTCGTACATTTATGAGGAAAAATTACATTTTTCGGACAGTTACAAAAAAGACTTAAATTTTGATCATTTTTTTTGTTTCGATATTGTAAGGTAATTGGTGTAGTTTGAGAATTTTTTGAGTTGTTTTGATGTACTTTTCATGATTTTTATATGTTTCATACATTTACGAGGAAAAATAAAATTATTCGTTATTTTTCGGACAGTTATGTAAAAGAGTAAAATTTTGATCATTTTTTTGTTTCGATATTCTAAGGTAATTGGTGCAGTTTGAGAATTTTTGAGGTGTTTTCATGTATTTTTCTTGATTTTTATATGTTTCCTACATTTACGAAGAAAAAATATTTTTTTTGTTATTTTTCAGACGGTTAAGAAAAAGAGTAAAATTTTGATCATTTTTTTGTTTCGATATTCTATGATCATTGGTGTACTTTGATAATTTTTTGAGGTGTTTTAATATACTTTTCTTGATTTTTATATGTTTCGTACATTTGCGAGGGAAAATTAAATTTTTGTTATTTTTTGGACAGTTACGAAAAAGAGTAAAATTTTAATCATTTTTTTATTTCGATATTCAAAGGTCATTGGTGCAGTGTGAATATTTTTTGAGTTGTTTTGATGTACTTTTCTTGATTTTTATATGTTTCATACATTTACAAGGAAAAATTAAATTTTTCGGACAATTACAAAAAAATACTTAAATTTTGTTCATTTTTTTGTTTCAATATTGTAAGGTCATTGGTGTAGTTTGAGAATTTTTTGAGTTGTTTTGATGTACTTTTCTTGATTTTTATATGTTTCGTACATTTACGAGGAAAATAAAATTATTCATTATTTTTCGGACAGTTACGAAAAAGAGTAAAAATTTGATCATTTATTTGTTTCTATATTCTACGGTCATTGGTGTAGTTTGAAAATATTTTGATGTGTTTTGATGTACTTTTCTTGATTTTTATATGTGTCGTACATTTACGAGAAAAAAATAAATTTTTTGTTATTTTTCGTACGTTACAAAAAGGATAAAATTTGATCTTTTTTTTTTCAATATTTTAATGTCATTGGTGAGGTTTGAGAATTTTTTGAGGTGTTTTGATGTAATTTTCTTGTTTATTATATGTTTTGTATAATTACGAGGAAGAAATATTTTTTTTGTAATTTTACGGATGGTTACCAAAAATAGTAAAATTTGATCTTTTTTTTGGTTTTGATATTCTAAGATCATTGGTGCAGTTTGAGAATGTTTTGAGGTGTTTTGATGTACTTTTCTTGATTTTTATATGTTTCGTACATTTACAAGGAAAAAATAATTTTTTTTGTTATTTTTCAGACAGTTACGAAAAAGTGTAAAATTTTTATCATTTTTTGTTTCGATATTCTATGGTCATTGGCGCATTTTGAAATTTTTTTGACGTGTTTTGATGTACTTTTCTTGATTTTTCTATGTTTCTTTCATTTACGAGGACAAATTAATTTTTTTTGTTATTTTTCTTACAGTTACGAAAAAGTGTAGAATTTTTATCATTTTTTTATTTCGATATTCAAAGGGCATTGGTGTAGTTTGAGATCTCTGAAGATCTTTTGATGTACTTTTCTTGATTTTTATATGTTTCGTACTTTTACGAGGAAAAAATATTTTTTTTGTTATTTTTCGCACTATTACGAAAAAGAATAAATTTTGATCATTTTTTGTTTCGATATTACAAGGTCATTGGTGCAGTTTGAGAATTTTTGAGGTGTTTTTATTTACTTTTGTTGATTTTTATATGTCTCGTACATTTACGAGGAATTTTTTTTTGTTATTTCTTGAACAGTTACGAAAAAGTGTAAAATTTTGATCATTTTTTTGTTTTGATATTCTAATTTCATTGGTGCAGTTTGAGAATTTTTGAGGTGTTTTGATGTAATTTTCTTGTTTTTATATATTTCGTACATTTACGAGGAAAAATTAATTTTTTTTGTTATTTTTTTTACAGTTACGAAAAGGAGTAAAGTTTTGATCATATTTTTGTTTCGATATTCTAAGGTCATTGGTGCAATTTGAGAATTTTTTGAGGTGTTATGATGTACTTTTCTTAATTTTTATATGTTTCGTACATTTATGAGGAACTATTAAATTATTTGTTATTTTTCGGACAGTTCCAAATAAGAGTAAAATTTTGATTATTTTTTTGTTTCGATACTCTGAGGACATTTGTGCAGTTTGAGAATTTCTTGAGGTGTTTTGATGTACTTTTCTTCATTTTTATATGTTTCGTACATTTACGAGAAAAAACAATTTTTTTGTTATTTTTCGGATAGTTACGAAAAATAGTAAAATTTTGATCATTTTTTCTCTCGATATTCTAAGGTAATTTCTGCAATTTGAGAATTTTTTTAACCGTTTTGATGTACTTTTCTTGATTTTTATATGTTTCGTACATTCACGAGGAAAAAAAAAATTTTAATTATTTTTTGGACAGTTATGAAAAAGGGTATATTTTTTATCATTTTTTTGTTTCGATATTCTTAGGTCATTGGTGCAGTTTGAGAATTTTTGAAGAGGTTTTTATTTAAGTTTCTTGATTTTTATATGTTTCATACATTTACGAGGAATTTTCTTTTTCATCATTTTTTTGTTTCAATATTCTGATGTGATTGGTGTATGATGTGCCGCAAAATCTTGGCACATTTGATGATTGAAAACTAAGAATTAACACTAGAATCGAGTGTATTTATGTGGATATGATGTGTATGGTAGTGTTTGTACAGGTAAAACATGTGGACGTGAAAGATGAAAGAAGAGAAGAAAATGTAGAGTGTAAATGGATGGAACCAACTGAAGATCACGGATGCCTTGATGGGTCGTGAAGATCATGACCGATCGTGAAAGGGCTCGTGAATTAGAACCAGTGAGAAGGCATGGAAGATAACATATTGGTGGACCAAGTAAAGACCATAGACGCTTTCACGGGCTGTGGTCCTCAAAACGGTCTGTGGTAGTGTCCGTACAGTGGAACTAGTGTTTTGGTCTTGGGGAGATAAAGTGCAAAGGCGACTCAAGTGAAGACCACAGAAGGCCTCACGGGCTGTGGTCCCTATAACGGTTCGTGATGGTGATCGTGAAGTTGAACTAGTGGCAAGGAGCAAAGCAGTGAAATTGAGAAGTGGCCAAGTGAATACCACATACACTATGACGGACCGTGGTCCCTATGATGGTCTGTGGTACCTTTCCAGTGTGTTGGCTTTGAAGATCCAAATCTCAAACGTTCCAAGTAAAGACCACGAAAGGCTTCACGGTCCGTGAAGCCCTTGACGAATCGTCAAAGTTCCCGTGGAGTTGCTCGACAGTTGAGTCCTACTTCGAGTATGACTCATTTTAAACATTCTATTTGAATTAATTAGGTCGTTTTTATGTTTGTATCTTGTCTAACCTGGAACGACGAAGAAGTTTCCTTTATTCTCAGTTTGTGATTTTCGATATGAACATTGAATTAAGTTCGAAGTTTGGATATTCGATTCTTGAATTATCGAAGTGTCATGTTCATTTGCTTATTCTCGTAAGTACTTCTAAACATGTTTTCGTTTGATATTTCTGAATATTTACGTGAAATCATGAGTGGCTAAATACCACAAGTGGGGTTGTGGGATCCATGACGTAATTCTAATTGTAATTTCGTAAAACGAGTGAAAGGCGATTTTTGTTTATAAATTGTAATTTAGCTTTCGTTATTCATGTATTCTGATGAGTGCACGTATTGGAATGAGCATGTATCTGTCATTTTTTCGAGAGAAAAATGATAGTTAGGAAAAAGTTAAATTAATCTGACGAAATGGAGTCAAGGTTTAAGTTCGAGAGAAAAGAACCTTAACACCATTGTAGGCGAGGGTAAATCGTGTAACACTCTAGGACCAAGAGGACTTGAGTGAAGATTATCTGAGTAGACTGACAAGTGTCAGATATAGCTAAATCGCATGTATTTTGTAGAGGTAAATTGCCTGAAACTCAACTACGGAAGAACATTAGATGCACCGTTATAGGGAACACAATCCTAGTTTCTGTTAATTATAGAAACAACTTCAAAACTGATATTTTATTAATTGTTGAACTAGAATTTAGTTTACACAACTTTGGTTACCAAAGCATTAATGCTAAACCCATTTTACTTTCCGTAATTGTTTATTTAGGATATAATAACGAAATTTGAGTAAAACGCGACAGTGAAATCATTTCTGTAAAGAAATTCTCTGTGGGATCGACCTCAACTTACATTGAGTTCTATAAATTGACTTCGATAGTTTATATCTCTTAATTGAGGTGTAAGTTTGGACGTATCAAATTTTGGCGCCGCTGCCGGGGAATTTCAATTCAGAAGTGTTTTACTAGCTTTTATTCCAAGTGTAGTTAGATTTCCTAATTTTACGTTTTGTTCTTTGTCTGTCTCTTTCAGGTGAGTTCAACTGTGTATGCCAAATACCAGAAGTAAGGGAGCCCCATTAGTCCCATACGATCCAAAACTTCGGAAAACAATCCGTAAGATGGTGAACACACAAGAACTTGAGGCGCAGAGACATAGATTTGGATTAGAAGCTGAAACCGTTGCTAGAGGTATTCAGCCGAATGTTGTGAACAGCCAACCTGGGTAGTGAACGAAAACATAGCGGTGGATGGAATCATTCCCCCCAACCGCCAACCAATAGCTCCAAGGGGTAGACCACAACCTCCAGCTCATATGATGTATGAAGAGTATGACGTAGACTTGGATGGAGCTGGAGCCACTAGAGCGATAGTGTTGCCTGCACTACCTCCAGATGTTAAATTCACAATCACCAACACTATGATTCAATTGTTGAATCTGAAAGGTATGTTCATTGGTGCAACTGGTGATGATGCTAATCAACATCTGATGAACTTTGTGGGATTTGCAAATTGCAAGAGATTCCTGGAGTAAGCCAAACAGCGATGAGATTGAGGTTGTTTCCTTTGTCTCTTACTGGAGAGGCAACCAACTGGTTGAATAAGATGCCGGTTGACTCAATCAGGACTTGGATTGAGTTGAAGGAGGCTTTCCTAGAACGATTCTTTCCGGAATCAAAAGAGCTGCAAATGAAAGATAAGATCAGTTCCCATAAGTAGCTACCAGGAGAAGCGATGCATGACACTTGGTGGATTCAGCCAAAAGTTGAAGAAGTGCCCAAACCATGGTCTCTCAGAGGCATCTAAAATAGGCTTTCTATAGATCTTTGAATTATGTCACTAAACTTGTTGTTGATGCAATGTGTGGAGGATCATTTATGAGGAATCCATTCTCAGAGAGCATGCAACTGATGGATGAAGTATCAAAGAATAACAGGGGATGGTACACCAGGGTTGCAGATGTAGGAGATATTGGGTACACATTTGAACTTTCGGCTGAACAATGGAAGAGAAAATAAGAAAGGGATCAGGACATGGCACACATGAGGACCCAAATAGATCTACTTACGAAGCATATTGTCTCAAAGTCTGGAAAGGTAAATGATGTGAGTCAACCAAACAAGTTTAAAGATCAAGATATTGATCTAGATGAGGAGGCAAATTACCTGGGAAATCAGGGTTACAATTCTGGAAATGCAGGTCGGAACTATTCAAGGGAAGGACAGTATGATAGGCCAGCAAACAAAGAGCAGGGGAACTGGCAGAACAAAGATGGGTACAAAAATGATCGAAGTGGTGTGTGCCCCCAGGTAATAGAGACCGGGCAAGTGGTAGTTACAACAGGTCTAAGCTAGAAGACATGTTATCCAAGGTGCTACAAGAAGTTGAATCAACTTATGCAAGGGTGAAGGAGATGAAAAGTGATATCTCCAGTATGAGTCAACTGGTAGACTCTCACACCACTTCCATCAAGCAGATTGAGCAGCAGTTGGGGCAACTTTCAGCCTCATTAAATCAGAGGAAGAATGGGTCACTACCAAGTGACACGATCCAGAACCCTAAGAAGGATGGGCATTGCATGGCTATCGCCAGTAGGAGTGGTAAGATCCTTACTAACCCAATTTCTACAGGCACTAACCATGAGTAGCTATTGGAGCAAGTTGGAAGAGAAAAGGATGAAGCTGAGCAAGTAGATGACTTGGAGGATGCTCAACCAATAGCCAAACCAGCAGAAGCGAAAGAAAAAGGGTTGAGGGAACCTTGCCTTTAAAGCAAATCCCAAGACCACTTCATCCTTTCCCTAAAAGTCTTAAAAAAAAAGTCGAAGATGGGAAATTTGCTAAGTTCATCACCATGCTGCGCAGCTGTTAGTAAACATCCTATGGGTGGAATCACTAGAACAAATGCAGGATATGCCAAGTTCATGAAGGACTTGGTCACAAAGAAAAGAGCTGTAAGTATTGATTTAACTGACAATGTTCATCACTGCAGTGCTATTGCTACCAGATCTATGGTACAAAAGAAGGAGGATCCGGGTGCATTCACCATATCGTGCACTATCAGATCAATTGAATTTGCAAAGGCCCTGTGTGATCTAGGGCCAGTATAAACTTGATGCCGCTGGCCATCTATAAGCAACTAGGTTAGGAGTTCCAAAACCAACAACCATGAGGTTGTTGATGGCAGATAGGTCAGTGAAGCGACCTGTATGGATTATATGTGATGTGCTCATAAAGGTGGACGCATTCATCTTTTAGGCAGACTTCGTGATCTTGGATTGCAAAGTGGATTTCGAGCATTGGTAGATGTTGAGCAAGGAGAATTGAAATTCATACTCAACAAAGAAGAGCTAAAGTTTAATATTTGCAGGTCCATGAAGCAACCACATGATATGAATGTGGTGTCTGCGATATCAGTTTTTGATGAAGAATAAATGGGAGCATCCATTGAAAAGAGGATGGTTGTCGAAACCTTAGCTGCAATGTTAATGTATTTTGAAGCTGACTTCCGGTCTGACTATGTAGAGACTGTGAATGCTTTGTCGGGTATGGGAGCACACTCTTATGCTCCAAAGAAATTGGACCTGGATTTGAAAAACAGGCCAAATCCTCCAGCAAAACCATCCATTGAGAAGCCACCTGTGCTGGAACCGAAACAAACCTAGTCACCTGAGGTATGTATTTTTGGGAGCAAACAACACTTTACCTGTGATTTTGGCTGGAATTTGAGTGATGAACAAGTTCAAGCTATGATCAAACTATTGATTAGGAGCAAAAGGACCATAGGGTGGACCATTGCTGACATCATTAGGATACCCCCATGTATATGCACTGATGAGTCCACAATTTGGACTCATTTAGGGCTTTATTTTGATAGATTTTGTGTCCTTAAATGCATATTTTGTCTTAATAACTAATGTAAATCCTTAAGTTTCAGGTATTTAAATTTAAAGACAAAGCATGGATCGCCTAATGCATTAGGCGAGTCGCCGAATAGCCTTAATCTTGCCCAATGTTCCAGTGTGCTGAGCCTTGAAGGAAAAGATCAAGTTGGCGACGAAAGGGAGCAGTCAGCGCGTCGCCCAACAGTTCCGCGAAGCAGCACCATATCGCCCATATGATTCAAAATGCAAAGATGCTGATGGCAAAAGCAGAAAGGCGATGAACCCGACCAAAGGGCGGATCGCCGAGTGTATAGGCGATCCCGACTAACTGCGCCGAAAGATTCTTTGCAACATAAATTTTCAAAAACTATAAATACCCAATTAAATCTGTAGCTTAGTATTGAATTATTATTGAATTTTAGAGTATTTTGAGCTAAGACTTAGAATATTTCAGTTTTAGTTCTTAGAGTTTTTTTTTTTGGGAGACATTGTTCTTGAGCTTTGAAGATTTGAAGTTTCTCAACTCCAAGAAATTGGAAGTGAGTCTTGAAGAATCTTCATCCCTAACGTGTTTAAAGACATTATTTATCGTACTTATTTTATGGAAACACTTATCGGTATCGATTTCTATCTCTTTTTCATATCTAGATAAACCCCAATTCTTGGGGTGTGATTATGTGAATATGGGTTAAATTTACTGTTGGGTATTGCTCATTGATAGTCTATTTGTTGTTTAAATGTGATTTCGTTTAGTAATTATGTTTGAACATAATGGGATTGTAGTTGCAAATACAATTTCATCTTCGTGTTTTTGGCTTGCTCGAGAGAGAGGTTTTAAAACCAAGACTACTAAATCGATAGCCTGTGGTTATTGGGTCGTCGTGGGTTCAAATCGAGAGAGTAAATCCTAGACCTTATCCTACGCATTTAGGTCGAGAAAGTGAATGGGCTAAGGCGAAGGCTGTGCTAAATTGCCGCAAATCGGTGTTCGAGAGAAACCGATTTGATTCGGGGTAAATTGTTCAAGAAAAATTTTACCCCCACTAAAGTCTAGCTTAGTTAAAAATATTCATTGATTTACTATCAATAGCATTTACCCGATTGTTTGTTTTATCCCATATTCCCATCACATCCGAAGAATCTTGTCTCCCTATTTTGTATCTTTATATTTTCGTTGTTTTTGTTTATTTAGTTGAAAACAAAACCCCCCATTGATAATTGACATTCGTGTCACTTTTTGATTTTGTATGCCTTTATTCGTAAATATTTATAGCTATGATTGATTAGAACTTAATTTTACTTTTCTATTTGATTCTCGACTACTAACCGCTCCTTGTGGGAACAATCCTAACCCTTGGTTGGGTTATATTACTACTCACGATTGTTGGCACTTGAACTAGAAGCAGTGTCTTGATACGTGAAATCATGCACCCATAAAATTCAATTTAAGGAAGACTGCAGCCCAAGCATTGAACACCAGCGGAGGCTAAACCCACCTATGCAAGAGGTGGTCAAAAATGAGATAATCAAGTGGTTAGATGTTGGGGTGCTGTACCTTATTTCTGTCAGTCACTCGGTCAGCCCAGTGCAGTGTGTGCCCAAAAAGGGTGGTATGACTGTGGTCACGAATACAAAGAATGAGTTGGTGTCACAAAGACCAGTCACTGAATGGCGAGTACGCATGGACTACAGGAAGCTGAACAAGTGGACCTTGAAAGATCACTTCCCGATGCCTTTCATGGAACAAATGCTTGACAAGTTGGCTAGCAAAGGTTGGTACTGCTTTATAGATGGATACTCTGGCTACAACCGGATATCAATTGCTCCTGAAGATCAGGAAAAGAGTACCTTGACATGTCCTTATGGCACATTTGCGTTTAAACGCATGCCATTTGGAATATGTAATGCACCAACAACATTCCAAAGGTGTATGATGTCTATCTTTTCAGACAAGGTAGAGGACACTCTGGAGGTATTCATGGATGACTTTTCAGTGGTAGGTGATACCTTTGATGATTGTTTGCTAAATCTTAGTAGGGCCCTACAGAGATGCGAAGAGGCAAATTTAGTGCTGAACTGGGAGAAATGCATTTCAAGGTCAAGGAAGGCATAGTCCTCGGGCACAAGGTGTCAAAGAAAGGGATTGAGGTCGACAAGGCCAAAATTGAGGTGATTGAAAATATACCTCTGCCTATTTTTGTGAAGGGTGTTCGGAGTTTCTTAGGTCATGCGGGATTGTATAGGCATTTCATCAAGGACTTGTCCAAAATTATGCACCCCATGTGCAAGCTTTTGGAGAAGGAAGTGAAATTCATATTTGATGAGGAATGTCTTAGAGCCTTTGAGTGCCTGAAGAAAAGTTGATTTCTGCACCGGTGATCATTGGCCCAGATTGGGCAGAGCCATTCGAGGTAATGTGTGATGCTAGTGGTACTGCTTTAGGAGTTGTATTGGGGTAGAAGCACAATAATACGTTTCATCTGATTTACTATGCTAGTAAGTCACTGAATGGAGCACAACGAAACTACACAGTTACTGAGCAGGAACTACTCGCGGTGGTATATGCTTTCAAAAAATTCAAAACTTACTTGCTGGGCACTATAGTGATAGTCCATACGGATCATGCAGCTCTGAGATGCCTCATGGTAAAGAAGGATGCCAAGCCAAGGTTGATCAGATGGGTGTTACTTCTTCAGGAGTTTGACTTTGAGGTTAAGGATAGGAAAGGTTGTGAGAACCAGGTGGCTGATCACCTATCTAGGTTGGAGGCTGAAAAGAAAGAGGAATGTGAACTTGAAATCAATGATGCATTCCCGGATGAGCATGTATTAGCCGCTACTCTTGATCTTATTCCTTGGTTTGTTGATTTTGCTAACTTTCTTGTTAGTGATTTGATGCCTGAGGGGCTGACATTTTAGTAAAGGAAAAGGTCCTTGCATGATGTGGGTAAGTATTTTTGGGATGAACCTTATATGTACGGGTGTGCGTTGATAACATCATCAGGCAATGTATCCCTGAAGCTGAGATGTTGCATATTCTAGAAGCCTGTCACTCCTCTCCGGTAGGTGGTCATCATGGAGGTGCTCGAACAGCCCACAAGATACTTCAGTGTGGGTACTACTGGCCTACAATTCATCAGAATGTGATGGACATAGTAAGGAGTTGTGATGTATGCCATCGACAAGGAGCCATCTCTCGGTGCCATGAGTTACCCATGACACCTATTCTGGAGGTGGAGCTGTTTGAAGTGTGGGGCGTCGATTTTATGGGCCTATTTGTGAGCTCATATGGGTAGAAGTACATATTGGTTGCAGTGGACTATGTGTCCAAATGGGTTGAGGCAGTTGTTTTGCCTGAGAATGATGCAAGAGTGTTGCTGGTTTTCTAAAGAAGAATATATTCTCAAGGTTCGGCACACCTAGAGCTATCATTAGCGATGGTGGTTCCCATTTTTGCAACAAGGTATTCAGTGCGCTTTTGACCAAATATGGGGTTAAACAACACAAGGTTGCAACACCTTATCACCCGTAGACTAGTGGACAAGTAGAGGTGTCCAATAGAGAAATAAAGGCAATCTTGCAAAAATAGTGAATGCCAACAGGACAGATTGGGCACAAAAGTTAGATGATGCTCTATGGGCATATCAGACAACTTTCAAGACGCCTATCGGTATGTCTCCATATCAATTGGTGTTTGGAAAGGCATGTCAATTTCCGGTTGAGCTTGAGCATAAAGCACTCTGGGCTTTGAGGAAACTGAACCTTAGTTGGAGTGAAACTTCAAACCTGAGACTGTCACGACCCGAGAGCACCCCCTAGTCGTAACACAGCGTACTCGACCCCGGAGGGGTTTAATACTAGCCTCTTAGCATTCATAACATTAGATACATAGAATTAGTGCGGAATTTAAAACTTTTCTTTACAAAATCCAACATCAAAAGACATTTATAAAGCAGCGGAATACTAAGTCTCACATGGCCATCTTAGACAAACTTTAACAAGATAGGGTCACATCCCTTTACAATCGAAGCATAGACAAAAGTCTTTAAACATAAAAATTAGAAACAATAAAAGTCCATGTCCTCGACATATGAGGACATACCAAAATAGGTCTTGCGAGAACTCTAATCCCAAGCTTTCCTAGAGAAAGCAATCACTTGCCGGAACCTACACTTGTAGTAAAAATAAGAAAATATGGGTTAGCACACAAAATGTACTAAGTATGATGACCATGCAAAAGCATGCTTTAAAAGAGGACATTTTGTTGAAAGTCATGTTTTATGCCATTTTTGTAAAACTTCATGAGCATTGGTACAAGAGGCATAATATAAGTCACAACCAACATACAACATAATTCACATTTGAGCAAAATCACATATAACCCTTTACCTTCACCTTGAGCCCCCACCTCAAGTAACCCTCAAGCTATGCCTTGTGCAATGTATGTCTAGCGTCCCATACCACCACCCACACTAAGGCACCACCTTAAGGTCACCCAAAAGTGAACTTACCATTCATCCTTTCCACCTTTACACAATAAAGCATTTAAGAGACATAAATATTATATGAATTACATCATCACATTAAGACCAACATCTAAGACAACTCTAAGTCATACTTGTGCAATGTGCAAGTAGCATCCCATACTACTACTCACACTAAGTACTCCTTTGAAGTCACCATAGACAAGGCACATTCATATAGAATAGACATGACAAGGAAGTAACGAATAATACAATCCAAGTATAGCATGCATCTTTACATTTAAGCATTTAAGCCAACATTCTTCACTAGATTCATTTAGGACACATTTATGCATTTAGTGGACTTTCATACATTAAGTTTGGAAAGCCAATAGGCATTTTCAAACATAGAAGACAATCTATAGTCACAATACACTCATAACATAGTAATATCATTACCTTAGCAACCTCTAAGAACACTCGTGCAATGTATGGTTGGCATCCCATAATACCAACCTTACTAAGCATTCCTTAAAGCCACATATTCATTTCCATAATCTTCAAGCTACCATAATCCATAGTCATAAATGAGGAATTATACAAGTACATGAACTAGATGACATACCGTGAGTTTACGGTATTTTTAATACATTTCACTTAAGAGTTGTGTGTGTCTAGGGCCTTTTTGTATTGGTTTTATGTGTTTTTATCATGTTTTGCAGGAAAAATGTTTAGGCGCAGAAGTAAAGAGACAGCTGAAAGAATGCAGAAACAGGCATCTATGGAGGTGATCTCGGACCGTAGGTCCATTGACGCTCCGTAGAGGGTGATTATAGATCAGCAGGCAAGGCATGGAAGGCAAATCTGGGAAATCTGACCAAGTGTGGAAACACGGTGGCCATTGACGGTCCGTAGATTGATCTACGGACTGTATTGCTGATCCGTAGATTGATCTACGGACCGTATTGCTGATCCGTAGAACAATACTGCGAGGGTTCCAATACCTGATTTTTGAAGATTCTAAGTGTGGAGCTACGAAGAGGGATCGATGGACCGTAGATCGATCTACGGTCCGTAATGAGATTCCGTCGTTTGCTTCAGAGAAGCTGATTTTTGGAAGCTGAAATATTTTCTAAGTCCTGGCTGACGGATGGGACTCACAGACTGTAGATATATCGTGACGCCAAGATGCTCAACGAGAAGGAGAAGATGTCCCAATTGATCACTGAGGAGCGCAGAGTCCTCATTGGGAGCTTGAATACCGTACTAGAGATACACTGAATGTTCAACCTACACAAGTGCGACTGGATGGCCCAAGCACCTGGGACATACAACGAGGAGATTGTGTGGGAGTTTTATGCTTCTTATGTTGCCACTCTTCGAGGGTCGATTTCCAAGCGGGCCAAGCCCACAGAACAGGATCCTCTCACTTCCACCATGGTCTGAGGGTGTCCGGTAGACATCTCACAGGCTACTATCAATCAATTTATCTATGGTCCTATCACCGGTCACTCTTGGTCACTCAACACAACAGAGTTTGATTACCGATGGGACATCGTGCGGGGAGGCGCTTTCCAGAGAAATGCTGAGCAGCGGGAGGCTGTTACACTATGGTTAGATAAACACATTACTGCAGATGGCGAGCGTGCGAAGTGGGTCACCGCACCACGGTTGGGTATCCGAAAGGCAACATTAAATTTTGTGGCCAAATTCTTCTGGTTGTTGGTGCGCAACAGGGTGTCGCCTACAAAAACTGACAACCAACTCACATGAGACAGAGCCATCATGGTTGCAACATTAGTAACAGGATTGGAGATTGACTTTGCCCGTATGCTGCTAACATATGTTCACGAGAGGACGTTCAAGACCTCCACTACTTACCCATTTCCATATTTGATTTTTCAGTTGTGCAGGGACTCTGGAGTGCCGATCTGGCATTGTGATAGGTTGACCCACGCTGCTGGGACTTTGGATATAGGCCTCATTCGAGATGGGGCAAATGTAGCGGCACCTCGCAGAGAGCCCTAGGTTGAGGTACCTCCCTTGGGCATAGATCTTGCAGACACGGTGGAGCAGGCACAGGGTGGTGACCCCATTATACCAAACCACACCAATAATGTCATGGCCTCCTCTTCTAAGGCAGCTAGTAGGGCTCCTAGCTCATCCAGGTCCATACCACCATCAGGAGCTGCCGTTGTACCGATGGCCAGAGTATAGAAATTAGAGGCTCAGATGGCCACGCAGCAGCACCACATCCAGCCTTGGATGCAAAAGTCGATAACCTAGTCCGAGGCCAGAATGAAGCAAAGAATGGAAAGCATGATGGACCGGAAGGTCCAGGCCGTTAATAAGTGTCTCGATGCCTTTGAATTGAGAGTCCTCGAGCAACCGGTTTTGACCACAGATCTATCCTCTTTTCGGACCGAGTTAGCCAATCTCCGGGCCGACGTTGATGCCATTCTTGCTACCCCTGCAGTTGAGCCTCAGGCTGCACCTACTGCTTTGGCTGATGATACGATGCTGGATACTTTATTGAGTGGGACCACCGAGGAAGACCCCGAGCCTACAAGTGCCAAAGGTAAAAGGCACCATTCTAGCCACACTGAGGAGGAAAAAGCCCAAAAGAGAGAGCATAGGTAGGAAAAGGAGGCTAAGAAGGCTTCGATCTTAGATGAAGTGTTTAGCTAGCAGAGAGTGCGTGAGAGTGTTGCGGGGGCATCGAGTTCTGCCCAGTTGTAGAGGTCCCGCCTATTGTGAGGGACGATGTGAGCACCACTGATGGTGCGGTTCGAGTGACTGAGAGCACTATTGAAGGTTCTATAATGGATGATGTGGGAACCACTGAGGGTGACCCAATTATTGTTCCAGCGGGCTCCAAGAAATCGGACCCACCCGCTTGTTGATGAGTCTTCGGCGCTATGCGCCACAGGTTTGCTTCACCCAATCCATTATCTTTTATTGTTTTTGTATGCGTTGGAGACAATCACATCTATATTTTTTTGGGTGGGGTAAATGGATTGTGAGTGATAAGATGACGTCTGAGTAACCCAACTCATAAATCCTCTCTTGGGGTTTTCTTGCATGTGTTCTTTTTCCCCAAGAGACTGTTTAATTTCTATTGAACCGACATGTGTTAGGATCGTATGTGTAGAAGCATGAAAAAGAATGAAGCATGATGGCTTATGAAAAATGATACACGTCCAAATTTTGTGATGTGTGCTAGAATTTGTAAGCTAAGATAAGTTGAATGTGTTTGGCTCTGAGTATGACATGATAATGAATCAACTTAATGGCATGACTTAAGCTAAAACTTGAAGTGGGTAATCTGATAATCTGATAATGAAACTATGTGCCAAGAGTGTGTAAGAATAGTTGATTGTTCAAACAGTTTTTGTGCCAATCTAGAACTTGCCCGGTTAGTCCTGCAAAAACAATCTACTCTAGAGGCTAGGAAGTGATTATAGGCCCTTGTTCTGATAAGTCCACAAATTGCCTAAAAGAAAAGTCCAACCAAATGAAATAAATGCTCCCTTTGATCCAAATGTTTTGAGCCTAAATTAGACAATTTCTTTCTAAACCCCTAACTCACCTTCCCATAATCTACTATGTTGGCCCCGGTCCCTCCTTGGACATGTGCACCTCGACTTAGGCCAAAAGCCTAAGTTAAGGGTGGCTAATGTAAAAGGTAACTCTAATCTTGGCCCTAATCCGACATCGGGTATTGTGCACCTCAACCAATGCAAAATCCATAAGTTGAGGGTGGCTATGAAAGAGGAAATCGAAAGAAAGATGGGTATGAAAAGAGTTTGATGATTGAAAATGAGAAAAATAAAAGACAGGAAAAGATGTGACTTGTTGAAAGCTAAAGAAAAGAATAAAACGCAAGAGAAAGATGAAAGTGAAAAATAAAGAGCTACAAAGAAATAAAGTCACATCCATGGTTAAAGAAAATCAAGGGAAAGAAGGTAAAATGGTAGGATGTCAAAAATAGGGCAAAAAGAGGTTGAAAGCCTAGTGTAATGTCAAGGAGGGAAGAAAGTCACTAAGAAGACCCAAATGTACCACACCTGACCCTGAGCCTACATTACAAGCCAAGAAAGTCCTATAGTGATCCTAGAATCTAGTTTGGAGAGTCTAAGCAGTGAAAATAAGGGCAAACCACTAACTGTACTAGAAGTTACTTCTGAGTGTGAGTGTTGAATGAATCCTTGTACTCAAATTCATATTCATTGTGTGAAAAAGGGATTTTGTTTAAGGTAAGGGCACTAATTACATTGTCGGAAACTTGGTACCTTGGTGATAGTAAAACGGTGTATGTTGTGTGTTAGTTGGTCGATCTTTGTCATGTTTTGATCCGCACAAGTTAGCTTGTTGAGTCTGAGAGAAGAGATTTGCACTCGAGAAGAGAGTCGGGGTAGAAAGACATGTGATTGCTTGTGCTTGACATGCTTGCTTCTATACAAGTTTCGTTTACAGTCTTAGTGCGTCGCTTGAGGACAAACAACGAATTTAAGTTGAGGGTGTTTATATACCGTGAGTTTACGGTATTTTTAATACATTTCACTTAAGAGTTGTGTGTGTCTAGGGCATTTTTGTATTGGTTTTTATGTGTTTTTTTCATGTTTTGCAGAAAAGATGTTTAGGCGCGGAAGTAAAGAGACAATTGAAAGAAATGCAGAAACGAGCATCTACAGAGGTGATCTACGGACCGTAGGTCCATTGACGCTTCGTAGATTGTGATCGTAGATCAGTAGGCAAGGCATGGAAGGCAAATCAGGGAAATCTGACCAAGTGTGGAACCACGGTGGCCATTGACGGTCCGTAGATTGATCTACGGACCGTCCTGCTGATTCGTAGAATGATACTGCCAGGGTTCCAGTACCTGATTTTTGAAGATTCTAAGTGTGGAGCTACGGAGAGGGATCGACGGACCGTAGATTGATCTACGGTCCGTACTGAGGTTCCGTCGTTTGCTTCAGAGAAGCTGATTTTTGGAAGCTAAAATATTTTCTAAGTCTTGGCTGACGGAAGAGACTCATGGACCATAGATCCATTGACGGTCCGTGAGTCAGTCTCGTGGAATGAACATGCGAGCCTGAACAAACTTTCCTTATTTTGTTTCCCTTTTAATTTAGGACTTGTTTTCTACAAATAGGGCATGTAAACCTCGTTTTTGGGGGTTAGACTTTATTACTTTTATTCTAGTTCTTGACTTGGGAGATTAACTTGAAACTTTAGGAAATTCTTAATTTCCTAAGTTCATTTTGAAGATTTTGGTGTTGCAATTAAAGTTAAATTTATGGGTTTATTATTCTTCTTACGTAAGTTCATAATTCTTTCATCTTAAACAATGAATTGTGTTCATATGATTATGGGTAACTAAACTCCACAACTAGGGTTGTGGGAACCATGAGCGATTAACAAAGTATGAATAGTAAATAAGCAATTCTTGAATAGTGTTTTGCATGCATTGATAATTCTTTCGTTTAAAAGTCTTTTTAACGGTGCGCAACGTTAGAACTCGCCTTGTTGCTACTTGCCGGACCAAGGAGGTAATCAACAAGAAAAGAATTATCAACATAGATTTAGTGTGATACTA
>JAJOOH010023126.1:0-18229 GCA_029582605.1 Solanum gracilifrons
ACCCGCCCCCACCCCCACCCCCAAAAAAAAATTAAGTTTGTTTTTAAAAAATATTTTCAACTTCAAAATTTCAATTTTTCACCCCTACCATCGACCCCCCACCTCACCCACCCCTACCACTCCCCCACCCACCAAAAAAAAATTAAATTTTTTTAAAAAAAATATTTTCAATTTCAAAAATTATTTTCTACTCTAGTAAAAATAAAAGATATTTCTCAAAAAAAATTCATTCATAAATCAAACACAAAATATTTTCTACTCACGAACCAAACATGAGAAAATAAGTCAAAAATCAACTTGTGTTCCAGGAAAACATTTTCCTTCATACCAAACACACCCTTAAACTTTAATATTTTCCACATATGTAGTAAAAGAAATATACTAACGAATTGTAGAGAGTTTTGATCGCAATTTTTTTTTATGATTTAATAATAATATTTGTAACTTTTGTTGCAGAGGTTTTGACTATTGGTATTTTTGAAGAGTAATTTTTTTTAACTGATTTAGTCATCAATTTGTTGGGATTAAATTAATTACCGTAAATTAACTATAGTGGTGTATTGCTCACTACAAGTTTGTAATAGCTGTTTTTAGTGCATGATGAAAATTTGTGTTCTCTATCGTATTTTGTTGTAATACAACTTAGAGTGAGCATCTGACTTTTGTTAGCTATAATCGCTCCAATGAATTTTACATTTGTATGAGTATTTGAAAATTTGTTGAGACTCTTGATAGTTTTTGAAGCTTTGTTTGTAATTTTTTTATTTAGACTATCTTAATGGTGTTTAGACCATATTTTTTATTATGTGATGTAGTATATATTGTTTGACTGGAGTATGGTCTACTAAATAATTTCTCTGATTTTTTTGTTTAGTTAAAAATGTGTTTATAATTAGTGATTATATAATTATAACCAAGAATTTTTTTGTTGCCAATAATTGCACCACTCAACTATGAAATTTAGGTCATAGCCATTCAAACATATATAAATATTTTTTGACAAACATTCTCTGTGACTAAATTGTAAGTAAATAGAGACAACAATGCAAGTATCACTAATTGTTTGAACTATTATTGACGAAAATTAATGTCACAATTGAATACAAAAATTTGTAGTTAAAGTATACCATGATTAACTACAAATTTTACTTTGTTTCTACTCTATCAATATACTTTTTTGCGACAAAGTTTATCATATAAAAAAATTTAACAAATTTTAGGACAAAAAATGATTCATCACTAATGTGTAAATATATTTTGTGCGACAAAAGTTTTTTGTATCCAAAAATTAGCTAATTTTAGGACAAAAATGATACGTCACTAATGCATCAATATATTTTTGCAACAAAAGTTTTTCATATTCAAAATTTAATTAATTTTAGGACAAAAATGATTTGTCACTAATGTATAAATATATTTTTTTGTTGACAAAATTTTTTCGTATCCAAAATTTAATTAATTTTCGGACAAAAATGATGCATCACTAATGCATCAATATATTTTTGTGACAAAAGTTTTTCGTATTCAAAATTAACATATTTTAGGACAAAAATGGTTTGTCACTAATGTATCAATGTATGTTTTTGTGACAAAAAAAATTTGTATCCAAAATTTAACAAATTTTAGGACAAAAAATAATTCGTCACTAATGAATCAGTATATTTTTGAGACAAAAATTTTTTGTATTCAAAATTTAACTAATTTTAGGACAAAAATGATTTGTCAATAATGTATCAATATATTTTTTTGTGACAAAAGTTTTTTGTATCTAAAATTTAATTATATTTTGGACAAAAAATGGTTCGTCGCTAATTGGAAACATCATTCGTGACAAATCAATGTGTCACTAACAACTCTAAATTTGTGGCTAATAGTATTCAATATTTGGCGCCAATCCTTTTTTTGGTGGGAAACTTTAAAAGACGAATCTTTGCAACGATTTTCTACACTTCATCACTAAAAGTATGTGTTTCATGTATTTAAGCACGAAATATAATTTTTGTCACTAAAAGTGAATAATTAGTGAAGAATTTCATGTCGTAGCTATATTTCATTTTTGTTGTAGTGAATATTAGAACTTTCAAGTTATTTTTTTTGATACATTATCAAATGCTTTTGTAACACCCCAAAAGTTTCTAAGCTAAGACCCGAATCATTCTTTATTTGGGTATAAGGTCGTATCGGGATATTCTTAAATTGTTCTTAGGTGTTAAGGTCAATTATTTGGTGTGAGAATGATTTTGAATATGAATTAAGGTTGCTAGAATCCCTCAGCACAAAGTTGAGTTGAAAACTTCTTTACCAATTAAGTTTTGATAGAAGATTCTACTTAGGTCAACTTCAAACAATCATATCTCTCAGCAAATAATTGACCTTAACACCTAAGAACAATTTAAGAATCACCCGATACGACCTTATACGCAAATAAAGAATGGTTCGAGTTTTAGCTTAAAATTTTTTGGGGTGTTACAAAAGCATTTGATAATGTATCAGTGAAGTTTTAATGGTCTGAAGCTTGTGAGAAAAGCTTTCGAGAATTGAAAAAGAGGTTGACTACTGCCCCAGTGTTGACCTTACCAGAAGGCACACAAGGCTTTGTTGTATATTGTGATGCGTCTAGAGTTGGTTTGGGTTGTGTGTTAATGCAGAATGCCAAATTTATAGCTTATGCCTCCATACAGTTGAAAGTTCATGAGAAGAACTACCCAACCCATGATCTAGAGTTGGCTGCCATAGTATTTGTTTTGAAAATATGGCACCATTATCTTAATGGTGTGCATGTGGATGTGTTTACCGATCACAAGAGTCTTCAGTAAGTGTTTAGTCAGAAAGAGCTTAATCTCAGATAGAAATGGTGGTTAGAGTTACTCAAAGATTATGACATAAGTATTCTTTATCACCCAGGTAAGGCTAATATTGTTGTTGATGCCTTGAGTAGACTATATATGGGTAGTACCGCTCATTTTGAGGAAGGTAGGAAAAAGTTTGCAAAAGAGGTGCATAGACTTGCAAGGCTAGGAGTTCGACTAATGGATTCCACAGAAGGAGGAGCAATGGTAATAAATAGGGCTGAATCATCATTAGTGTTAGAAGTGAAAGAAAAGCAAGACCAAGACCTTATTTTGCTTGATTTAAAGGCACGTGTTCATAGCAAAAAGTGATGGCTTTTGAACAAGGGGGGAGATGGTGTTTTGAGGTATCAAAGTAGATTGTGTGATTGATTTCAAAGGTAATTGGGATGATCACCTACCTCTCGTTGAGTTTGCTTACAACAATAGTTACTACTCGAGCATCCAAATGGCTCCTTATGAAGCTCTTAATGGGAGAAGGTGCAGATCTCCTATTGGATGGTTTGAAGTTGGTGAAACAGGGTTGATAGGATCACACCTAGTTCATCAAGCTATGGAGAAAGTGAAAGTTATTCAAGAGAAGTTGAAAACAGCGCAGAGTCATCAGAAATCCTACACTGATGTTAGAAGAAGGGAGTTAGAGTTTGAAGTAGATGATTGGGTATAGTTGAAAGTTCCACCCATAAAGGGTGTTATGAGATTTGGTAAGAAGGGGAAGCTTAGCCCCTGGCATATTGGTCCTTACAGAATATCCAAGAGGATTGGCAATGTAGCTTATAAGTTAGAACTACCATAAAAATAATCAGCAGTCCATCCGGTGTTCCACATCTCCATGTTGGAAAAGTTTATGGGCGATCCTTCATTGATCATACCAACTGAAGATATTAGGATCAAGGATAGCTTGTCTTCTGAGGAGATCCTGTTCAGATTCTAGATCGCTAAGTCCGCAAGTTGAGAACAAAAGAGGTAGCATCAGTCAAAGTTCTTTGGAGGAACCAGTTTGTTGAGGAAGCTATTTGGAAGCTGAGGAAGATATGAAGAAGAGATATCCAAATTAAGGTACTAATCCTTTTCTTGGCTTTCATTTATAAGATTAGCATTTTGTAATTGCATTGCTTGTTGGGTGTTTGAGCTGATTGTTAATGTTACTCTCTTAGCCTACTAAGAGTAATCTCATTCGAGAACGAATGTTCCAAAGGGGGAGATATTGTAACATCTCGCAAATTGAAAGAACTAGAAAGAGCTAGAATTAGAAAGAGTGATTTTTGGAAATAATAAAAATCTGGAAAATTGGTTAAGTTTGAGTTTTTGGTCAACTTCAAATGACCATAAATCCTAGCTCAAGATGAGGTAGGTGTGTTTCCAGATATCGTATGAAATATCCTGGATTAATCTTTCCAACGCCGCCGAGTTTGCGCGATTCTGAGTTTGTATGAGTAAGTTGTGCCAATTGGAAATTGGGCTGTTCAAATAAGAAAAGTCCAAAACGGATTTTTTTAAGGGCATTATGGTCTTTTCACCACCCAATTAAGTTAATTCATTTTTAGCAATTAAATTGGGGTCTAAATTGAATTGGTTGAGTTTAGACAACTGGAAATTTATGCTAGGGTTTTTGGAGAAAGAACGCAAGAGGAGAAAAGAGGAGAAAGAGCAAAGTTCGTCGTTCTTGAAGGTTTAACTTGTGGATTTCTACAAGGGTTGATCCCTAAAGAGGTATGTGAGTTCAAATAGCATTGGGTTCATTCACCCACACACCAATCATATTTATTTCAGCGAAGTTTGTTCTAGAAAGTTGATGAATCTTGAATGGTGTTCTTAAAATTGACCTTCGTCCTTGAGTTAGGTTGAGATTGAGGAGTTCCTTGAGGTTAAAATATTGTTTCCTTGAGTTGTTTGAGTTAGATTATTGTGTATACATACTGGTATTTTAATCTAAAGGGAATTTGAGAAAAAGAACTGAGTTTAGGCGAATTGGGGTTAGAAAACGAAGAAGGAACAAGTCGGGCAGAAACTGGGTACCAGGTCCGCGTTCCTCAGAAATGTAATTTTCCCTTCGCATCGCGGCGAGGTCACGGTCATCTCTGCCTCCAAAGTTATTTCGCGACCAAATATTTAAATGCGTCTCCGCATCGCGGACCCATCCTCAGACAGTAATTTTTTGATCTTTTCTCATTAGCTATCTAAAATCATTCCTAAACATCATGAGATCTTTTCTATCACAAATCACAATCCTTGAATCCATAATTCAATTCAAGGAAAGTTAAGAGTCAAGTCAAGAGAAGTTAAGAGTCAAGTTAAGAGAAGTCAAGAGTCAAGTTAAGAGAAGTTCATAAAGTTTTCTAAAAGTCTTTTACAAATGTTTTAACTTTGTTTTAAGACTTGAGTTTTGAGTTGAGTAAAGAGTAATGTTTGAAGTGCATTTCTTCAAAAGAGTATATCGGGACTATGTATTCCCAAAGAGTAAATGTTTTCACATTTAAACAAGAAAGGAAACTAAGATTTCCAAAAGAGCCTTTGAGCTAGTTTTCAGTAAAGAGTAAGAGTAAAGTTCATTCTTCAAAGATTATTCGGGAACTAAGTATTCCCAAGAGTTAAAATGTTTTCACATTTGAGCAAGAAAGCTAACTGAGATTTTCAAGAGTGCTTTTAAGCTAAGTTTTTGAGTAATTATCTCAAACCAAAGAAAGAGTTTTGTTTTTACAAACATATGAGCTAAGTATATTTTGGGATTAGTATTGAGCACCGATATGGGGATGAGCTTGAGTTCAGATAACTCACGTCTCCATAAACCATGTAGCCATCATGGGTAGTAAATGATCATACTTTTTAGATGACTCATTAAGATGCTTTTAGCATAGACTAGTGGATCAACTTAGTTAAGCGTTCTATATGAAGGCAAAGTATAGGACAGTTCTGGCAGCGTGGGCAAGACATTGTATCACCACTTAGGCTCATAGTGGTGGTTGTCGGTTAGAGAAACTCCCACAGAAACTATATTACTTTATTATATGAGTAAAGTTGAGTTTGTTATTGCATTTTCTTTAACGAACTAAGTTATTTTTTACTGTTTTAAAAGCTTTCTATATATTGCATGTGTTTTATTGCTTTATATTGATTTAAGTTATTCAGGAGTTGAGTAAAGCCAAGGTAAGTGTTTCTTTCAGATTCTTTTCAAGCTTAAGTTATGTTTAGCATTTCAACTCGCATATTTGTTCATTCAATGTACTGATACCAGTTGGCCTACATCTTATTATGATGTAGACGCAGGTAATCAGGATCATCATCCAGTGCCTCGTTGATCCAATTGAGCACTCAGAGTCAGTTGGTGAGCCTCCTAGCTTTCCACAGGATCTTTTTTATTGCTTTCAGTATTTTTGTTCATTAGGATGTCTGGGTATTTTCCCGACGTCCATCTAAGTTATTTAGAGGCTTCATAGACAGAGTTAGTGATGTTAGTTCATAAGTCTTTACTTTTCCTTTTGAGTTAAGTTGAGACTTGAGTTGCCATTTTGGCCAAGTTGAATGTTGACTTATAAGACATTCTAAGTTATATTTTGAGCAGTTCAGTTTACTTGTTTTAAAAGTATTTATGGTTCTCGAGTGTCGGCGACGTCCAGGGTGTAGGCTCGGGGTGTGACACTCGATCTGGCTGACTTCTTAGCAAAAGCATTGACTCAAGTAAATTAAAAGGTTTAAAGAGAAAAATATAACTCAAATACTCATTTAAGTAAAATATAATATTCACAAAATATTTTAAAGAGAGAATTTTTGAAAACAACTCAACTCTAGCTATCTATGAAGCCTCTAAGTTCAACATGGATGTCGGTACAAGACCCTCGATGGCCTAAAGTAAATACTGAAATGAAAAATGGGACCCTCCGGAATGCAAGGACTCACCAAAACTCTCAAATGGAATGTGCAAAGTGATCTCAACGAAGCGCGTGTTGATGATCCTAAACACCTGTATCTGCATCATAAAAATATGCAAGTTGAATAACATTATTACATTGAATGTATGACTATGTAATATAGTCGAAGCAAAATGACTGAATGAAAGAATTGCAATAGATATAAATGTATACTCAACTGAATGTAATTAATAAAAGAGTGAAATCACTTAATTAATTTACAAAATACTTACTCATCTTTGAACTCAACATATTAAGTGATATGATAAAACTCTATTTGGGATATCCCATCTGTGGAATTCATATTGAATTTTAAGGCTCAATATTTCATTTTACGAGTCTATACTACGGCCCGTAGAAGTTTCTACAGATCGTAGATCCAATCCGTAGAATTCATATTAAATTTTAAGAATCATAATTTCATTCTATGGGTCCAAACGTTGGACTCGTAGAAGTTTCTACATACCGTAGATCCAATTCATAGAATTCATATAAAATTTTAGGGCTTAAAAGTTCATTCTATGGGTCCAAACTATGGTCCATAGAAGTTTCCATGACCCGTAGGAATAAGACCCCAAAATTTGACTCTCTAAAGTTTTTCCATGACTTGACAGGTAGAATAGTTTCATAGTTCACAGACTCAGAAAAACTATGTTGTGGTAGTCTCTGGTAAAATGGTTATAACTTCTTACTCCAAACTTGAAATAAGGAAAAATTTATGGTATTGAAAAGAGGAATCATAAACCTCCAATTTGATAGGTCATGAGCCATCTAATTCATTATGTGCTGAGATACATGATTGTTTGGAGTTGACCTAAGTAGAATGTAATGTCAAAACTTAATCAGTAAGGTAGCTTTCAACTCAATTTTGTTATAGAGGATTCTTGTGACATTAATTCATATCCAAATACATTCTCATACTAAAGAAATGACCTTAACATCTAAGAACAATTTGTTAATCTCCCGATACAACTTTACATACAAATAAATAATGATTGATGTCTTAGCTTACAAATTTTTAGGATGTTGCAATACTTGGCATACTAGAAATTGAAAAAAGTTCAAAGGCAAGCGTGTACATACAAAAGAGGCATGAACACGTATTAAAAATGACATTATTGAGATATTACACTTACTTAACATTTGAAAGAAAGCACAGATTTATAGGCATTTTATTCAACATTTACTATGTAATTAGTTTTTTGTGTTTGAGGAGCTTATGTTATCACAAATAGGTGCTCTTTATTTGTAGTTGTTCTTCGGTGATAATGTTAATATTTTACGGTTGATACCAAAAGAAATTAAGTACATTAAAACACATGGTAAGCAATGGTTGATGCATGATTCATATTTTCTTTTTGTTAGTTTGGGGTTGGTTTAAAAATGGGTATGTATATCATTTTAAATTGTTATGGGTAGAGGATGTAAGTAAATATTTATTTCAAATGAATTGATTTTTAAAGTGTATTTACAAAGCCAAAATAATTAGTGTATTGTCACGACCCAGGGGTACCCCCTAGATGTAACATGGCGTACAATACCCCGAGAGGTTTCATACAAGTCACTTAGCATTCATAACATAAGAAATAGAACATAAGAGATAACACAACATTTCACGTCCAATAGTTTTTATAAAATAAAGCGGAAGTCTAAAACACTTGTTTCATTAGCCATCAGGTACAATAGAATGAAATTGGGCCTATCCTATACATCATGTCCAAAACTGAAAATACAATAAAGGAACTAACCAATAAAAGTTCGTCCTCGAAGCATGAGGACTCACCAAACTCGAGAATCTCGAAATCAACCACTATCCACAAAACTGAGGACCCTGATTGTCTGACCCTACATTTGGGGAAATGTAGGCAAGAGTATGCGTTAGTACAAAATAATGTACCAAGTATGATAGCTATGCATAAAACATTTAAATCATGCTAAAATGGGACATTTCATGACATGCAATTGACCAAGCTAAAACATGATATAAGATGGTAAGAAACATAAGTCATAAAACCATGGTCAATGCAAGCTAACATCTTTAAAATCTTTTAACTCATATGAGATACTTCTTGAAGTAACCTTAGTTCCTTATTAATGTGGGAATTAGCCTTAACCGATATAGAGACCATGTAAGCTATAACATGATCCCAGTGTCTCCCACACTGAAAAGGGGTGTCTTACTTGCCAAGGTAAGGACCATGAATTCTAGCTTAAGTGGATCCACTAGCTATTGTCTATCCAGAGACAATCATCCTATGGGGGAATATAGGTAAAGGATAAGGATATTTCTACTAGAAACCCGACCTCTACTAACGGGAGAGCCTCCATCTCAATATCCTCTCGGTGCTAAGCATAAATCCCACAGAATAGTTATTTCTTACTTGTTCTTATTATCCATGGAACGACACACCATCTTGCCAATCCAAGCTAAGTCATCATCCATGGAAAGGAACAATTAAGTATCCAATCCAAGCTAGGTTTCATTAGGATGGCTCTTTATCTTTGATTCAATTAGGTGAGAAAACCTTTCAACCTTAGAATCCTTACTTATGTTAGAAAACTTTTCACAATTATTCTTTCATGTGATTATGAGAAAATTCTTTCAATAACACATCATTAACATCATCATTGATACTTTACTCTCAAAGCATCCTTAAAACATTTTCATAATTCTCATAAGAACATGCATAATTCCATAAATCACCTTTCAAGGTTCAAAACCCACTTCCAATCATCAACATTTAAAAAATAAGGGTTAGATATGGATTTCATCATAAATTTATGTAAATCTATCAATACATATTTGATTTCATAAAACTCTTCCTTCATAATCAAAATCCCACATCATATGATCATAACTTGGAAAACAAGGGGATTACATGGGTTCATGGGTTAGTCATCATAAAATCATAGTATTTCATCAATTCATGCATAAGATCGATCATAATTCAATCATTTAAATAAAAAATAAAGAGAACCCGTGGCAATTGAAGAAAACCCTAACTCAATTGGGGTTTTCTAACTTTGAAAATAGGAGAATTTGGAATCTCCGTGAATGGAAGGAATCCATGGATAAAAACTATCATACCTTGAAGCCAATTTCTAATCTTCAATGGAGGAATTGAGACTTGACTTGAAACCCTAGGTTGAATCCTTCTTCTTCTTCAAGTTCTACAGAGAGAAATATTTTGGAGAAAGTTCTTCTTTTTGGTGAATTGAGAGAATGATTTCTATTGGGAAATTTGGGGGTAAAAACACTTATATAGAGGTCTTAGACATAGGCAAAGCGACATAATATTAAGCTAGATTAATTAGAAAAAGACCCAACTGCCTTTAAAAAATAACTGACAGCCCACCATTCAAGGACCACTGACGACGGACTGTGGTCAGGACGACGGTCGTGTAGTTCGTGGTCAGTAGCTTGATTCTGGGGGAATGAACTACGGGCCCTCGACCACAGACTGTGGTCCCACCAACAGTCCATTGGTTTAAGCCGTAGGTCCAACCCCCTTGATCCTCTTTTGGGATGCCATACACGGACCATACCTACGATCCATGGTCCAATCCAGGGGTCGTGAATAGCCCTCGTGGGTTGGCACCTGCAACTTCTGAAAATAGCTATCTTACCCTATTTCGGATCCGCGGTGTTACATGTATTGAAGAAGAACCATTTTACTTGGAGAAGTGGTATTTGAAAGAATAGTGTGCTGGCACAATTGAAAACAAATGGCTTCTTACAAGAAGCTTTGTTAACCAAGTGTCCATCCACATGTCTTCTTTTGATATGTTTCTCTTTCTATAGATAACTTTCAATTCCTTCTTTCAAATTAAGATTAAGCACAACAAATTCTCTCCATTTACTCTTGCACTTCCTCTGGCCTCTCGGCCTCTATCTCTTTTATCTTTCTGTTCTAAGTTAATTAATTATTTTGTCTTTGTTATTCTATTTTTCACTAATAAGCTACCGATGTTAATTAATTTACTGATTTATGTATCCTCTATTAAAATAGGGAAGCGTTATTTAATTATGAGAAAACATTTCATACCGCTAAAGTAGTGTCCCCCCCCCCCCTAACCTACACCCGGGACGTGGCCGGCACTCGAGAACCATTGCTGGCCCCAAGCGAACCCCTGGTCTGGCTCAAATCTCAGCGGAAAGACTTACTCAACAATAAAAATCTCAAAACAAGGTCAACTCATAAGATATCATAAAATAAAATAGTTTACTTAGTACTCAAATGAACATAAGTGTTCGACTAACAGTCTTTAAAACATCAACAAGGGAATGAGAAAAGACTCTTCATCTACTACTGTCTATCTCTGAAGCCTCTAAATGATGAAGGTGAAAGTCGGGACAAGACCCACGGCATCCTAACAAAATTGAAAAGTAAATGGAATCCTCCGGAAGCAAGGAGTCTCACCAAAGCTAACTCGAACTGCAAGTTGTATCAGGGAAGCGCCTGTTGATGACCCTGGTTACCTGTATCTGCATCATGAAACGATGTAGGCTAAATGAAATCAGTACATTAAATGTACAAGTACGTAAGGGGAACACTGAACAAAACATAAAAGCTTGAACTTAGAAAGAATGAATCACACTCACCTCATCTCCACTCAACTCAACCTTAACGCATGGATACTCAACTCAACACGGTATAAAAATAATAATAAAGATGCAATTTATATAAAGCGTTTTAAAAAATAGATAACAACTCAATGTATTTAAAAATACAATAATAACTCTTATTTGGGAGATTTTCTAACCGACAACCATCACTATGAGTTATGGGATGATACATCATCTCACCCACACTGCCATAACTGTCTTATACCTTGCCGGAGTATAAGACATCCTCAACTAAGGAATCATCTAAAAGGTATGACTCTTTCTACCCACATTGGCTACAGGGTTTATGAAGACTTTGAGTTGTTTGAACATGTCCCCATATCGGTGCTCAATACTACTCCTAATAATATAACTCAGCTCGTATGTTTAAAAATATTTCCTCATCCTCAAACTTTGAGGTTATTACTCAAAAGAGTCTCTTAAAATAGATAGCACTCAAGAACTCCTCATGAACACTTTTGGAAATCGATATTTCCTTTCATTTTAAATGTGAAACCATTTACTCTTGGGAATACTTAGTTCCCATATATTCATTTTAAAAAATGAAACTCAACTCTCCTCATCCTCATACTCAAGTCTTAAAATAAATTTTAAAAGGTTTGCAAAAGATCTCATAAGACTCGAAAGAACTTCCTCAAACTTTACTCTTGACTGTATCTTAATTTAAGTTATGAATTCAAGGGTAATGACTTGAATATGAATGATCGCTCAAGTATTAATGAAGATTATAGATGTGGATATCAAGTAGAAAACGTAGGTACGATTCGAAGAAACTCGCACAGAAAGAAGGTCGGAAGGGTAGGAGACCTGGCGACCCTGCCGCACTGAGTGGCGCGGGACGCCAACCCCAAAACTACAGACAAGTGTTTGGGGCAATGAGTGGCCCACCATGCCAAGCCCCAAACTACTGGGCAATAGTTCTGGCGCAGTGGTGGCGCACCGCCCCACCCTTATGCCTAGATTTTTGACAAAAATCTCTTCTCAAACTCAAACCCTAACTCATCTAGATTCGAATGAATCCTCTTGGTGGGTTTTGGTGTAGATTTTTGATGAAAATCCCTTCTCAAACTCAAACCCTAACTCATCTATATTCGAATGAATTCCTTCAAAATCCTTTGGAAACATAATCCCAAAAAAATCACAACAAAATCTACACCAAAACCCACCAAGAACAACACTCATTTGCAACTCTCACCTCAAGAACTCAACAAGAACTTCATTATCAAAGAATGGAGCACAAAACGTCAAGAACTCAAATCATTCAACCTCAAGAATGAAATTATGGATTAAAATCGCATGATTGGAGTGTGGGTGAATGAATCCAACACTATGAGAACTTACATACCTCGAAAGAATTAAATTATTGACGAAAATCGTCGAAGCTTCGCAAGAATATTGATCGTTCTTCCTTTTCTCCTCTTTTCTCTTCTTGAACTTCTCTCTAAAATCCTAAGCATATTTTAGAATTTTGAAAACTGATCTAAGTCAGTTTTGACCCCTAAAATATTACTAAAAACGTTTAAAGCTGATGGGGGTAAGGAAAAGACCAAAATACCCCTCATTAATTCGGGTAAATTTCCTTAACTAGACAGGCTGACTTCAAATGGACATATCTCCCTCATCTGAACTCGAAATTTAGCAAACTCAGTGGCGCTGGAAAGAGGATTCAAAGATTCATTTTATATCTTATGGACCACCTAACACATCTTGTACTGAAAGTTATGGCCATTTGAAGTTGACCAAAAACTCACAACTTAAGCATAACTTGCAAAATTCTCAATTTGGCTCTTTCCAATTTAGTTCTTTTTAAAATTAGCTCTTTCTAATACCGAGGTGTTACAAATAGTTTCTTTGAACTGTGCTCAGCATGACTTAAATTGAAAAGAGTCTAATACTTAAATATCATTATAGTACTATTTATCTAATTTTTAATATTACTATTTTGCTAAATAATAATTTATATTATTATGTGTTATTTTCATTGTTCCCCAACAATCTAAGAAACTATAACAAATAATATATATCTTGAAACTATTGATGATATTGATGTTGGTGCTACCGTGACTGCTACTGTTCAAGTCATTCTGCCGAAGACTTATGGTAAAGAAAAATACAGATATGTAAATAGACATGGTTACAAGTCGAATGCTAATAATAAAACCCTCATGAAAAATACACCTCAATGCAAAAGATTATTAGAAAGAACATGCCCACTAAGCTAAAAATAAATTTTGCTGAAGCGGATGATATGATTTTTGCGGTCATTTCATAAATAATATTGAGGTCAATGTGAGAAACTGAGTGATAAACTCTGGTCCTACAAGACACATTTGTATAAACAAAAATGATTTTGTGTCATACACCAAAGTTGAGAAAGAAGAAGAAATTATTTATTTTGGTGACTCAAGGACAACTAAAGTTCTTGAAAAATGAAAAATTCTTCCGAAACTCACATTTGGTAAAACTTTGGCATTGAGTGATGTATTGCATGTTCCTGATATCCGAATCAATTTGATTTCTGTGGGATTATTAATAAAAGGTGGAATACAGATTTCTTTTGAAGATGATGAGGTTATATTGACTAAAAATATATTTTTGTGGGTAATTAATTTTCTAACTATGATTTATTTGTGCTTAATCTTTGTGATAATTTCAGTGAAAATATGCCGGCTTCTACTTATATGATTGAACTTGTTTCTTTATGGCATGCTAGATTAGGATATGTTAATGTATCATACATAAAAAATAAGTGATCTCTTGGTTTAATACCTGATTTAGATTTAAATAAATTTGATAAATGTGAAATGTGTACAGAAGCTAAAATTACTAAAAAAACATATTTTTCAGTAAATAGAGAAACTGAATTATTAGATTTGATCCACACTGATTTGGGTGATTTGAAATAGACTATGACTAGAGGTGGTAAAAGATATTATGTGACCTTTATTGATGATTTTTTCAGATTTACTAAGTTGTATTGGTTAGAAATAAAGATAATGCACTTATTGCTTATAAGACTGAAGTTGAAAATCTAACTTAGTAGAAAAATCAAAAGAATTCTATCTGATAGAGGAGTAGAATATGTATCCTCAAATGTTTTATGTGAAAAAGAAGGAATTATTCAAGAAGTAACCCTACCTTATTTCTCTGAATCTAATTGAGTAGCTAAAAGGAAAAATAGAACTTTAAAAGAAATGATGAATTACATGCTAATTAGTTCTAATGCTCATGATAATTTGTGGGGTGAAGCTATATTATCTGCATGTCACTTACATAATGGAATTCCGCATAAAAGAACTGGTAAAACTCCTTATGAATTGTGGAAAGGGTATAGACCTAATTTTAAATATTTAAAAGCATGGGGTGTCTTGCTAAAGTTCTTTTGCTTGAACCTAAAAAGAGAACAATAAGTTCTAAAATTACCGATTGCATGCTTATTAGATATATTGAACACAGTGCTGCATATAGATTTCTTGTTTTGAAAAGTAATGTGCTTGATTGTAATACTATTATTGAGACAAAGAATGCTGAATTGTTTGAATATATTTTTCCACTAGATGATAAAAAATCCATTCACCTGTTGAAAGAAATAATGAGAATACCTCTAATATTGAGGAACTGCGAAGGAGCAAAAGGTTTAGAAAAAATATTTTTCTTATGAAAATGATTTCAAACTTTTCTTGTTGACAATGATTCATTAAATTATTTTGAAGCTATATCTTCTTCTGATGATAAATTTTGGAAAGATGCAATGAAAAGTGAAATTCATTCAATTATGAAAAATAATACATGAATTTTGACTGATTTACCTCCTGGTGCAAAACCTATTAGTTGTGAATGAATTTTCAAAAAGAAACTTAATCCTGATGGATCTATAGATAAATATAAATCTTGGTTATTGGCTAAAGGATTTTCTCAAAAATAAAATATTGACTATTTTGATACATTTGCACCAGTAACTAGAATTTCTTTCATTTGAATGTTAATTTCCTTAGCTTCAATTCACAATCCTTTTATTCATCAAATGTATGTAAAAATAACTTTCTTAAATAATGATTTAGAAGAAGAGATTTATATGATTCAACCTGAAGGTTGTTATTCCTGGATAAGAAAAAATTGTAAACTAATTAAATCTCTCTATGACCTTAAATAAGCTCCTAAACAGTGGCATGAAAAATTAGATCAAGTCTTATTGAGAGACAACTATGTATCTGTTGAAGTGGATAAATGTGTTTATACTAAAAGAGTAGACAATGATAATGTGATAATATGCTTATATGTTAATGACATACTTATATTTGGTACAAGTTTGAATATTGTGAAAAGTACCAAATTATTTTTGTCTACTAATTTTGATATGAAAGATCTTAGTGAGGTAAATATGATATTGAGAGTTAAAGTTATAAGGAGTGAAGATGGTATAATGTTGTCGCAAGAACATTATGTGGAAAGACTTCTCAAAAAGTTTGAATATTTTGAGGTGACACTGTAGCCCCTCCCTATGATGCTAACTCTCAATTGAAAAAGAATAATGGTGATCTAGTTGTTCAGTCTAAATATGCTCAAATTATTGAATGTCTATTGCATTTGATGAATTTTACTAGGCTTGATATTGCCTATGTTGTGTGTAGATTGAGTAATATATTGATAATCCCAATAATGAGCATTGGTTTTGCATTAAATACATGATGAAATATTTGAGAGGAACAATTAGTTATGGTATCATGTTTAGTGGATTTCCTTCTACAGTAGAAGGGTATGGTGATTCAACCGGGATCTATGATTCAGATGAGACAAAATCTACTAGTGAATATGTGTTCACCTTATGTGATGGTGCAATATCCTGAAAATCAGCTAGATCGACTATGGAGTTCGAGTTTGTAGCTCTGGAGCTAGCTGGCTTTAAGGCTGAGCGGCTAAGAGATTTCTTACCGAATATCTCTTTAATAAAAGGATGAATAACCTCTTGTATACACTGTGATTGTGAAGCCGCAATTGCTAATGCGAAGAATAAATCTTATAATTGTAAGAGCAGACACAAACATTGATGCATGATGTTGTTAAGAAGCTGCTAAGAGATAAAATAATTGCAATTGATTATGTGAAGTCAAAATTGAATTCGGTCGATTCACTGACTAAACCCATGGGAAGAAAATTAATTCTTCAAACCTTAATAAAGATGGGTTTAAGGCCAATGTGATTATCAATAGAGATGGTAACCCAACCTATGTGATTGATGATCCCATGAAGTAGGTTCATATGGATAATAACAAGTCAATATTGACACTGCAAACTAACTAAAAGTGCTTAAACTGCTACTAAAAATGAAGGATGAGTAATTTACTCTTAATGAATTCATTGTATGTAATTAAGTATGGTGTATTTAAAGCAGTATACACTTAGCTTGATGAATTCACATATATGAGAAGTGGAGTACTATGGCCGCTACTATGATACTTTGGCCTAGTCTCTAGAGCTCTCATGAATACCAGGCACGCGCATGGCCTATTGGCGCAAAACCGTGTTGAACAATAAAATTATTGAGGTCAAAATGTGATTGATAAAATCTCTGATTTACAATAAGAATTATTGGTTCATAGAAATATTATATTTCACCAATAATTCTGTAAATTAAATTTTATTGATCTAAATTTGATTTATAGTCCGAAAGGCACCAAACCTATTGCACTTTGTCCATGAAATTTCAAGAAGTTGTATTCTTTTTTGCTATAAATTCTTTTGAAATATGTGGGGGATTGTAAGTACATATTTATTTCAAATGAATTTATTTTTAATGTGTATTTAGAAAGCCAAAATTGTTAGTGTATCGAAGAAGAATCATTTTACTTAGGGCCTGTTTGGAAGGACACCCTGGTAATTAGATTTGGTGTAATTCGTGTAATTACACTGTCTTGTCCTGTTTGGAAGGACAAGTAATTACTTGGTTAGCAGGTAATTTGTGTAATTGGTAGGAGGTAATTACACTCTACAATTCACAGGCAGAGGTTGTGAATTGCTGGTAATTACATGGTGTAATTACCACCTGATTACTTTTTAATTTCTTTTTTTTTTAATTTCTATTTTTTTTTTGTTTTTTTTTTTACTTCTATTATCTTAAGTTCTTTTTTTATTTTTATTATTCTAAAAGTTTGTAAAAGTTTATTTTATATTTTATATTATTATATTTCATTTTCTTCTTGTTCTCAACCTTACTTTACATGATTCTATGTAATTTTCTCGTATTATCTATTTCTTTATGCCATGCTTATTTTCTCATTAGCATAATTTTATTAGTATTCTAATTTTTAAATTAAAATGGAATTTATTGTTAAGTAAAGTTATAGACTTACATTTTCTTTATTAAGAAAAAATAAAAATAAATCATATTTATTGCTATGTTCAAATTTATTAAAAGAGTATTATGTTAAATTTTTTGTTTTGAATTTATAACTTATGTTATATTTTCAGTTTCATTTGTTTTGGTAATATTGAATTTACATTGCACGTCATTTTTTAATTAGACTTGATAGATTATATTTTTGTCAAACATTTAATAATTTATGACATTTTATTTATATATTATTCTTTTTATCAAACATGCATTTTACGATATTCGTAAAAACTTCATACTTTTAGTTGTTACGATCAATTCAATTGAAATATATTAATTTGAAAAAATATAAATCAATTATTTTTTCATAATAGTAGTTACAAAAAATATGTTTATTAATTAATATATTTTCAAATAAGAATATATATCTTAAATATTTAATTTAATGTCATTTATAAAGTTTCTTATTTGTCTAGTATAAATTTTAAATAATTAATTTTTATTTTTAAAATTT